>JAXGGA010003215.1:0-106399 GCA_038373865.1 Uloborus plumipes | reverse complement strand
CTTGAAGTTCATATTGTACTTGAATTTTGTGAATCATATGTGATTAAATAGTCATGGAAGTGTACAGATGTTCAATATGCCCTGCTATGGCTGTATTTCACAGTGATGAATTTCGTGTGCTTCCAATATAACTTGTATTTAAAAAGGGAAAGAAAGTCTTACTCTTTTTCAAAAATTAAAAAAATTGAAGTTTCAGAAAAGTGCAGTGCATTACTACTTTTTCAAATCATTAATTTTAGCGATGCTGACGAAATACTTTGTCTTCTTAAATTTATAAATAAGGTGTACACATAAACACAAATTGTCACTTACCATTCTTACTGTACACTGGGTTTTGATTTTCTTCCAACTTTTTGAAATATGGAAGTAAGTCTTTGTGGCTCCAACCTTCAGCTCCCAGATGGGCCCAATCGTCGTAAATCTTTGGGTGACCACGTGTTGAAATTACGCCATTAATGATACCAGAGCCTCCCAAAGCCTTACCACTCGCCCAGAAGATTTTCTAAGTAAAATAATAAAAATGTTTAACCAACACGTCGAATTCGAAAAGGCCACTGAACTATAACGGCCTAAGAAGTGCTTAATATTTTTACATCACACGACATTACGCAATGACGGTGATTTTTCTTTACATGAAAGACGGAAGGTAAATTAACTCTCATATCTGTCAGTATTGTCACAGCAAAAGCAGAACTTGGCCTTTATACACTTAGCAGAACTACATCTTTAAACTTGCCTATTCTTATTTAGTTCATTACACAAGCTCTATCTCGTTTTCAATTATAAGTATGTTATTGGTAAACAAAGTGAAGTTATTTAATCCACTAGTGTTGCTATTTGAATATATTTAGGCAAAAGTCTTAAAGTCGGAACCTCAAACACAAAGATAAAAGTAGAACGCTAGAACAATCGCCAAATAGCAGAAAGACATAGGAAATTGAGAATATTTTAAGTAAATAGACAAAAATGCAGAGCGTCTTAAACACTTATTATGAAGCCAAAAACATATGATCAAGTTTTGGCAAAATTACTATTACATAAGCTCTTTTGATGATGAGTTGAAGCTCAGGGTATACTACTAAAACAGAAGCAGCAAATATGTTTCAGCACAAAAATGAGATCCAACCACACACAAAACTTCAAGATGTAACATTCAAAAAATCACATTTTTTTTTTTTTTTTTTGAAAATTATTGTTACATTGAGTACGGTCAATAATAGTCGATTCTTTGTTTTTTTCATTCAAGCTTCCGATGATCATTACCGATTTGTATTTATTTTTCTCTTTGAACAGGCCTGTCATTTGGGGGGGGGGGCAATTGCCTCCTCTGGCTTTAGGAAAGAACCTATTTGAATATAGGTTGGCGTGGGTTTTGCCATTTTTCGGTGAAATTTACATTGTGCACACGTCCTTTGCCCCCTCCCCCGAAAAAGGCGAAATGGTGGGCCTTTGGAACAGAAGTAACTAAAATGGTAACGATGAGTGCCTGTCGGCGAGCAACTGACACATTAAAGCGGCAGCTCAGATCTTGTGGAGGTAATTTTAGAACTGTGTGACCAGAGTTCGTTTTAAGGTACAGTTAGCAATTCCAATAAAGCACACATTTCTGATGTTATGGGTCAATTAATTGAAGAATTTTCCGTATTGTAATGCAAAGCAAAATCTGTAGCAAACTTAACGGTCATACAATATAAATAACACTGATTTTAAAACTATGGTTATATCGGGCAACGTCAAGGGAAAAATTATTCTACTGGTGCGTAGGCTATTTTTCACCCTTCATGCTTCTGGCTAACATTTTGCCTAACATACATCGAGTTTCTTCAGAGTATAAATGATATGAAAAGAAGAAGTCAGGTATTGACGTTTTATGTGGGGACATGATCTGAACCAGGAGCCATAAAATAACTTTTGCTGGGATCCAGACACCAGTCACTTTTGAAAATGTTTATGAAGGTCTAGGGGAAACCCTTGTATTCTACTATAACCCTTAAATCCATCACGTTTTTTCTTCCAAAATGCTAGAAAAAGTGACATAAGTGGTGCCTAAATGTATTGTTGCTTGCATTAAAATATCTTTAAATAATTCAATTGGGTAGTGTATATTTCGAACATGTTAGACGGTTCAATTTTTGACTTTCTGGACAGCGGTTCACGAGATGCCCACTGCTGACCTAAATCCTCATAAGACAGAGGACTAATTTCAAGTTTGACAAAACTGATTCTAATTAGCTTATGGGTCATTCCACGGTGACTGACGTTACAGTTTGACTCTATTTTTAAATTAAAAATTCAGTACTGACTTGAAATTAATTTTTTCCACTGAATTTGAACTAAAATGTCATTACAGAGTATACTAAAAAGTCTTTTCATAACTCATTAGGCATGAGGATTTTTTTTCCAGAAATTATGGGGTATCAAACATTTGTGACTGATGTTACACAAAAGCGACATCACTAAAATTGACTTTTTTTCAATTTGAAATCCTCTTTAAACTAATAGCGTAAACCTTAAAAAATAAAATTCCCATAAAAATAGAGATTTCGGACTTTATGAAAATACTTTTCTTGGTGGAAAAAACTGAAAAATTGATAGCACAGAAAACATGTAATAGGTGTGACTGATGTAACAAAGATTTCGTGACTGATGTTACGATAACAAAACATTGCTACAATAATAAATAATGTCTCTCTAATTAATAACAAAGCATATATTTTGCCCAAAATTGAAGTTAAATTATAAGAAATAAAGAATGGAAACAAAATCTTACTCTCTCTCCTGCAGCAGCGTTCAATTTCGCTAAATTAGACTTCAAAAAACTGTTTTGAACTTTTGGTGATTCAGAAAATCACTGCCAAAAAAGTGTAGCTTCTAATTATCTGCTCCAGCTTCTGATTTATTAAAAAATATACTCAAATGTAACTATTAATAATATAGCTGCAAACGCGGGGTTGATAGCTAAAATATTTTCACATTTCTTGAAGTGTAATAATGTAAAAACTTTTTTTCACGGTACAAAAAAAGATGTACATACAATCGATTGTGATTTGGATTTTCTTCACTAATATTGAAGTTCTCCGGATCTTTAAGAAAATAATGTGGCTATTTCAAAAGGTAGTGTAGGCTATTATGAAGCTTTTGTGGTAATTTCACAGGAAAATATTGTACTGTAATTTGCTACATCAAAACCAAATGTTTCAATTCCGGAAATTTGCTTTCTCATTTCTATATATTGTTTCACAAATAAATTCATCTGCTTCTAGGAGTATTGTAGATGTTTTTTTAGCGTCTTATCTCTTCAGAGTTATCATTATTCCAAGCAGTTTTGATATCTTTCCAGCCTGGTGCACGTCTCCTAAGATCATATAGGGTCCAAAATTACTTAACCATGTTCTGTTTTCATTGGCAAACATTTTGATTTAACTGCCATACACAGAGAGTTAGGAGTACTTGTTTGTCCAGTTTCAATTTAAAAAGAAAAAAAGGACAGGTGCTGTTTAAAACCGGGCTTTTTTGTGTCCTACATTTTCTTGTGTTTCTTTTCCTAATTTATCTTTTTTAAAACTTGATTCTAAACTTACTTTGAACTTAGCTAGATGATCACTTTAAAAAAAAAATATTTTTTCTCTTTTTTTCTCTGCTCATTTTATCATACACTGTTTTCGATTTACTAATCTTCATATTTTCCGTCATTTTCAGTTTCTTTCACCTAATATGTTGCCTTTTTGCAGCAGTTAATGCCATTTGTTTAGTTTATTTAAATCATCTTAGTGAAAAGAAAAACGTGACTGATGTTACACATTTTAAGCAAGTTTTAAATATATTAATTCAACTACTTTTAAATATTTAAATGAAGAATATTAAAGATATCATCATAAATGATGAGAATATGACTTGTTGTAATCTTGGGTTTAGTTTTGTTTAAGTAAATCAAACTTTTATACTATTTTGTGACTGACGTTACATGAATGTGAGGACTAATTTATAAAAATTGTTTACAAAATAATTATAACAGTTTGAAGCTTCTTTGTTGGCTTAATCTCTTCATCCATAAACTAAATTTCAATAAAAAATAAAACTGTAGACATACCAGTCAATTTCATAAGTAAAAAAACAGGTGAACTTTCAATAGCTCTAATAAAAGAAAACATGTGCACAAAATGGTGTTGTCAAAACTTACCTGTAAAACTTACAAGAAATGAGTTTATAGCGTTTTTAGCGTTATTTTATAAAAATTCATTCTTTTTTACATCATATGAAATCAAAAAACTATTGGTACATTGATTCTTTTTTCTTGTGTGATGTCTCCAGTTTCGTGGAATTGCCCTTATCCTTCTTTCTTATCTTTTTTTTCATCGGAAATCTAGTTGGTATATTCTGAAGCATTGGGATTTTCATTTACTTTCAAACTTGCTTCCAATTTACTAAAGAAATTAGCCTGATCATGATTTTTTATGTTATAAGTGAAGACGGGAAAATAGAATTGTTTCTTTGAAAAGAGGTTGGTGTGCTGAAGCAATAGATTGCGCAGCAATTACTGACTCCTGAGAATATTTCAGACTACAGTGTCCCGTCTTTCATACTCTTTTATTGAAATGCTAAAGCCTCTCATCGTGGTACCAATACAAGCTTGACACATTTACAAATAATCTTGTCCACACACGTCAACAGAAAGAGGATGTATAGGAACTGCTGCTAAATGAAAGGTTTTCTGGAGTTCGATGCTGATTTGAAACGCATCTTGATTTAACTCTTTTGTAGCAGCTTCACAAAGTGGTCTCTAATTTTCTCAATATTCGGTAAAAGTATTTTTGCTGTGCATCTTAAGCTTTTGTCTCGAAATTTAATTTGTAGATGATTGACGGATTTTCACTAGGCTGTAAACATAAACTTGAAGAGCACGAGAGATTCGTCAATAATTTTATGGTCCCTAATTTTTTTAACTGCATCTTGCTTGAGACATATCCCACGAAAAGACATGAAGAAACTACCTTAGATTTACCCCTACATATTAAGCCAGAAAATAGTTTTCCCAGCTCTGAGTGTTTCAAACATACAGATGAAAATGCAATGAAAATATTTTTTCAAGGTCATAAAAGGTGTTCCAGCGCTGTAGCAAAAAGGTAAATGCTCTGCTTCAGAAGAAAGGTAGTAGCTAATGAAACTTACTCGATCTTCCATTGATTCGGCTGTATATCTCTGCGGCGCAGAGTAAAACTTCCAATCGACATAACTCCAACCCTCCAGAGATTTCTGCACTCCGACTACTTCCGAGATTACTGGAGGTGGACCCCCTGCTTCCAGCAGCAAGACACTTGCACAGGGCTTTTCCGACAACCGGGCTGCTAACACAGAGCCAGCAGTTCCTCCACCGACTAGTAAAAAGAGAAGCCCAATGATTTATACTAAACTTAGTAAAATCATAGCTAAAATTCAAATGTCAACATGACAAAATCTAAACCATAAGGCAAAAATAAAATAAATCGAGAAATGTGTTTTAAATAGCCAAGCAAATATATATATAAATACGTGTCAACTAATCTTTCTAACACTACGTGTAATTAAAAATGAGCTACGAACTTTTTTTTTGAGCAAAAAAGAAAACAATTGACAATTCTAGTTTGTCTAGGACTTAAACAGGTTCGGTTTATCAGGTTCTCTAAACCCGTAGTTTGAAATTACTGTTAGGGCCCTGCTCCACATTGGCGTAAAGCAGAAAAATAAAGCACAAACGTAAAATGGTTTAAAAGGTGTTCCTATGGAAAGTACCCGGATTTTCAGTTTCGATCGCGTTTTCCGCTGATGTGGAGCAGGGCCCTTACCCAACTTTATGAAGCAGAAATTTTTAGAGACCAAAAAAAAAAGTTTAAATAACCCAACGTGCTGTCGTAAAAGAACTATAGAAGAGAATGAAAATACGAAGTTAGAATTACAATGTAGAATGCATGCAGCGACGTACAACGCTTAAGAATAAACGAAATGGTTTGTTAAAAGAAAAGTGGAGAGAGGAAAGTCGGAATCATGCTTTTTGTATGCACATAAATCAGCTACATAACTTGCTATAAATGTTATTTGTGTAAACTAGCACTTTGGAACGCCAACAAACTAGAATGTAAAAGTTCTTCGTTTAGGACGTAATTTATCAACCAATTCTCATGAATGCATTAGCTCTGAGCAATTCTGAACAATCGCTAATGTTTTCAATTTTAAATTCATTCTTCTACAAAGTATTAGAAGGAAATGAAAGAGTTTGAACAGGAGAACATATTTTTTCAGCAGTAGTGCTTGGAAGCAGCCAGGCCCCTTCTAATTTTCTACAGATTGTAAAGAAAGTGTAAAAGCTTATTCGGATGTGATGTCGTCAAAAAATACTTTAAACCCTAATTTTTAAAGAATCTATTGTTCATGAAAAGGCCTTACTTACAGATAGTAAAAGAAAACGAATTATGACTTGAACGTGCGTCTGTTTTTCTCAAACTACTAAAACCATGTAACCGATTTTCATAAAATTTGGCGTAAAAATTCTTCGAAGAACGGTGGTAAAGTACTTTTTTTTTTTTTGAAGAATATGCGATTTTTTTCCTTAGAGCTGCAATTTCAGGCGTTCCATCTGTCAAGAAAACTTTTCAAACTTTTACTTTGTATGTGGTTACAGTTCATGACTCTCGGAACCTTCAAGAAGTTATGCTGACAGTTAGCGATTCTCGGAACCTTCAAGAAAAAGGAGTAGCTGTTCAGTGTTTGGAAAACAATCTTGGATCTCGGGTCACTTTGTGTACTTTTTTTACTTCATTAGTACAAAACACGGGGCCTCAACGGCGCAATGGGTCTGCCCGTCAGTTTGTGATCTCAAGAGGCGCGGGTTCGATTCCCGGCTTTGCCCTGGGTGTAACTTCCTTCTCTGTGCTGTAAATTCTTTCCTTCAATAAAATCTGTATTGTACTATCTGTGGAGGCAAGGCGCATAGTACGCAGTCCTCATGTGTGTCGAAGTCTATTGACTTCTAGAATAGAATAGTACAAAACACTAAAAAAATCATGAGATATTTCATTGAATTACAATACACTGAACGATAAGAATTAAAAAAACATCATTTATTGACCATACACATAATAAGGAATTATAGCGCTTACCTATGATATAGTCGTATTCTTTATAAAAGGTGCTTACGGCATCTGGTGAATGCTTTTGCCGTGTGAGAGACCAAAGTAGCATCGTAAAAAAGGTCGAATTAACAAGAGGGGATGGGATGCTTCTTTCGATAGAAATGTCCATGTTTCTAGAAAGATTGTTTTCTCACAATTAATGATAATTAATAATAATGCGCCAGTCTTTATAAATACTTGAAATTTTAAGGATTGATCGAATAAAAATCCGTCATAAAAATGAAAAATGATCGAATAAGCTTTGTGCTGGACTATAATTGAAGTTGAAAATCACAAATTAGGTAGAAAGTACAGCAAGTAGCTATTTCTAAGCTACAATGGAGCCTCTTCCTCGCTGTAAAAAGCTCAGCACACAGCATGAAAGCTGTGAGAGAACTGATCATTCATTCAAACTCTCTCAGCTTTTTTCTCTCAGCTTAAGTTCTCTCGTAGCTTTCAGGTTGTGTTCTGAGCTTTTTGCACTGAGGAAGAGGCTTCATTGTAGGCTTGAAATAGCTATTTGCTGTACTTTCTACCTAATTTGTGATTTATTTACTTTGATTTTCAACTTCAATTATACTACGTCATTGCTCATAATTAAATATACACGAAGGGTGTATATGCAAAACTTACAATCTACAATGTTTTGGTGTATTGAGTTTTGCATGTCACCATGTTCATTGACCAAAACAAAAATATTTAATGCATACAAAAAGTATTGAAAATCACGATTTGAAAGTCATATTATCCAACAATTGGTCTGGAGCAAAATTCACATTCTCCAGTTCAACCAATCATAAAGCACGTATAGCGAACTTAGAGTTAAAACAGTTTATGCTATAATTACTTAATTACTAAAAAATGCAAAACCTTTAACGAAGGTTATGAATATGGAAAAATTCTATGCGATTTCCCGTAAGTTAGCAGAAGTGGACAATGTGGGTTTGACATCGACATCCCTCACACAACTTCGTTACAAACAGGCAAAACGTATATCTATAGATAATAACATTAATTATTGAAATTTACAAATACTATCTATATATATTAAAATGGATGGATGTATGTATATTTGAATGTTTGTTTGTATGTTTATTCCTTATACAAATCCAGTTTTCGTCGAATTTTCATTAAACTTGGTACAGAGGTTCCTTGATGCACTAAAATTCAAATAGGCAAGGTTTTGAAATTTTTAAAAAAGCCAAAAGCTCAAAATTCAAATTTTTTTTCTCAAAATGGCCATTTTCTTTCAATTTTGAATAGATAGAGTAATAGAGATAAGCCTTTAAGCATACAAATTCATAAAATTTAACACATTAAACTATGGGTATTTTCCAACAAAGATTACGATTAACAATGAATTATCAATTTAAGGCTCATCTGTTTCACTTAGCATGAAATAAGTAAAAAACAATTGTAATAAAGCTATAATTAGCACCCGGGCAACGCTGGGTAATAAGCTAAATGAATTAAAATTTCGTACCTTTATCTACAGCTACGAAATCCAAAAAATGTCACGCACTTCTCAACTCGATACGTAGATTTCAATGAATCAAACTTTCTATTTTACAGCAGATGCGAACACAGCAACACTGATTTTGAAATTTTCTCAACCTAAACTGCAATTAGCTTATAAAAGAATACATAAAATGTATCTTAACATTGAACACATTTTAGTAAACAAACACACGATAAGCTAATTTATAAAATAATTAATTTTAACTGCAGTTTGCTCTTATAAATGGTTAAATCTCGGAATAATTTCATTATAATGGGTGCTTAGGTTTAAGGAAAGAGAGAGAAAATACATGCAGTAATTAGGTTGTAAAAGTTATATGGTTTAAAATCATCGCAAATTGCTTCATTCTTAAGTTAAACTGTAAATAAATCTTCCTAATCTGATTCAAGCTGCTCAAAATAAGATTTTACTTTCATTAATTTTCTTTAAATTAAACACTTTTCCTAAATATCCGCTTTTTGTAAAATTATTTACTACTTAGTTTTCAAGAAACTAAAATGTTAAAATTAAATTTCATATGATAAATCAGGGATCTCAAAAGTAAAAAATAAATCATAAAATTCTACTTGACTATATCGAATTCGTGCTGACAGAGTGGTGTAGTGGTTAAGACACTGGCCACTCACGCCTAAAGGCGCGGGATCAAACCCGACTTCAGTTGATCGATTTTCGTGATGCAGAAAATCGACAGCGTCCATGTCGTATGATTATGCGGCATTTAAAAGATCCCTCGAGTTCTTGTTTGGCTTATAGTATCTCTTGGCAAAATTAAATTCCTAGTGCAGTTTCGCATCGAATAGAGACTAGGTGCCTCCATCTAGTGGGAAACTGGGCGTCAAAACTCTCGTGGCAATGGCATTCCGCCGATGGTGATGCCACGTGAAAAAGTGGATGCCGGTCTTGGGGAATGCTCAATATCTGCAAATGGCAAGAAGCTAAACGCACAAACAAAATATCTAATTCGTAGCTAAGTAAAATTATGGACACAGGATGCTTTAAATAATTTTGATTACTTAAGTTTTACAAAAATGAATAATCCTATTTTTCATACATGATATTTACTGAATAAAAGTGGCGTTACTTAACAAAATTTACGCTACTTTTTCTTAATGCAAAAACAAGAAAAAAAACTAAATACTTCTATTTCACGTATGTTTGACTCGTGTTATAAAAACCCATATAATACAAGTACTGTACTAACTAAAGCAAATGGACAGTTTGATATGTTTCATTATAATAAAAGAAAAATACTAAAGTAAAACATTTTTCATGCTCAACTTTACTTGACTTTAGCCTAACTGGAAAAACTCATTGTAAGTAAAAGAATGTTTTTATTGTTTTAAGAGTTCATTTTAATTAGAATTCAATCTTCTTTTAATAGAATACATATCACGTGACAAAAATTAGTTTAATCAAAAATCTGAAAAATTCAGTGTCACTACATCATTTTTCAAATAAAAAGCAGACATAAATAAAGACATAAAGTTCATAGCATAGTATTTATCTAGTGGTTGAACTAACTAAACGTTCATTAATGAAGAAACAGTCAACTTTATTAATGAAATGCACTCCTTAAGGACATATGGAATTAGTTTTGATTTTGTAGTGAAATTATGAGAAAAATCTGGTATGGTATAGGATTTTTTTTTTTTTTTTTTATACAGGAAATACTGGACATAGCCTGAAATTTCGAATCACCAGGTCACTACACACGTTGTCGTTACATGAGCAAAAGCTCAACTAATATTGACGCTATAACAGTGCAATATGTTTTATCAGGATTTTTGGTATAACAAAAATGCAAAAGCATTTTTTCCAATAAAGAGCATTTGACACTGATGCAATATGTCCACTCCTCCCGGTTATCTCGGAAATGTATGAATCATCAGCTATTAGTGCTTCATCATCTCCGAAATAATGAACTATTCTTTTAAAATGCAAGGGTGCCTATCCCCCCCCCCCCGCTCAAAAAAGCACACCCTCTGCAGGGCCGACGAGATTACATGTCAGCCTACAAGGAAACTAGGGGCCCGACCTTCGAAAGGGCCCTGTTAGGATTAAAAACTGCATAGGGCAATATTCCAAACTGACAAGGGGCCAGCATTGGTTGGTTGTAGATGGACTGAATTTATATTCACAGAGTGTTCAGAGGATTGGGGCTGATTGGGTTTGTTAAGGTTTTTGCTCGCTACAGATGAAAAATTTCCTTTAAGCAAAAATACCGTTTGTATATGTAAGTTCACACAAATCTAACTACTCAAGAGGCAAACAAAAATGTAATATAAATACAAATACAAATACAAATGTGGCGACCAGCAGCAGGCTCAGGGCCCAACTTGGCTGGTCCTAGTCAAATTAAAGACCCCAATGAAGATCAATGGCCCTCTTAAAGCCATCTACTCCATTGCTCTTTACCGCCTCTTCCGGTAAGCTGTTCCAAGTTCCCACTACCCTGCTAAAATAGTAATTTTTTCGAATTTCCAGGTTCGCCTGAGGTTTAAACAGCTTAAAACAATGACCCCTTGTCCTGCTTTCCTTACAAAAATCCAACCCTGCAACATCATTCATTTTAATAAATTTAAATAACTGAATCATGTCCCCTCTGGTTCTCCGTTGATAAGCTCTTTAAAGAATTACATTTCAAAAGGAAATTTCTTTTGTAAAGTTTCGATTGCAAATTAGAGTCTAGTTCCGGATACATGATGAGGCTAGGATGTTTCCTTTTTCATTTCATTTTGTTAGGGCGAGACGCAATCGCTCGTAGCCGTTACTAATTAAAAAGCGTAGAAAGACATGTGTGACTTAAGGATATGATAGTGCGAGCAATATTACGCCACAAATCAACACAACACTTCGGCTGGGGAACAAATCTCAAATCGATTTTGAAAATTCAAACATTGTCGTTGAAATTCTACAAATTCAAAAACATATGAAGGGACAAGTAGATAAAGGTGATGTGTGACAATTTTTGAAAAATTTACTTTTTACCATAGATGAAGGTGATGAGGTATTTTTTCTTTTTTTTTTTTTTTTTTTTTGAAAGCTTTTCTAGATATTTAAAAAATGTCACATATCACCTTTATTCACTTGCCCCTGCAATTGTGTTTGTGAGTTAACACACTAATTACTAATACACACTAATACACACTAATCTGAACTTGTATAAATCAGTGAACTTCAAATGTCACATATCACCTTTATCCACTGGCCCCTTTATATAGTGTAAGGGCTCCGGCGTAAATAGCGGTATCTAACGAAATTGCAAAAATCGAATCATTTGGTGATAACAATTGTATGTGGGCATTTAAACAGAACTATTACACGATTTACCAAGACACAGAGCTCTTAATTAATGTACCCACATTGTATTTAATACTTTAAATACAATGTCAGTTACATTTAGTCAAAATACTTTATAAAGTAATTTCTCGAGTTTTTCACACGCTATATCTTTGCTTTTAAAAAATGCAAGTTATCACTATTTACACTTGAGCACTTCAATTATTTTCTAAATTATTGAATTTTCTATATTTTCAAAACCGTTATTAAAAATTAATAGGAAATATTTGTTATACCTTAGAGTACTTCATATATTTTTGAACTTAAGCTTTTTTTAAAAATGTTTCTCTATGGTTTTAATTACTTATAATAATTAACTATCTATGTTAACTTATCAGCTATAACAACAAAAAGTCGAGACTTTCTAGGGAATCAAAAATTTTTTAGATATTTTTTAAACATATCTGTTTACGATGTTGACTAAATGCGCTGCTTACAATCGCTAACGAAATAAAGGGAGGCAAAATATTTGCTGTAATTCTACGCAAACCTAGCGTTTTAAAATAATATAAAACAATACTGGGCATTATTTTTCATAAATAAACTTAAGCAGATTTTATTATTTTTATCGTTTAACGGGCTGTCAGTGATATTAAAACAATGAAATACAGAATGTCAAAGAGCTATGAAAATGCACAGCTACCCAAATGAGAGGTTGCGGGACGTCAGTGTGACCTCTCAAAAATGTGTTACTTATTCTTTCCTCTTTTTCAAAAATTTTACTAATGTCTGACGATTAGGTTAACTTGAAGAACTTGCTATAATGGCTTTCCCTTCTTTTTTACGATGATAATAAAAATTTAGATTTATAGGTATGTGTGCTAGTCATACTCGAACAACACCATTCGGTAAAAATCAGGATTTCTTTCGGTAAATTGATAAATTTTCCTCTCCAAAAAGTTTAAGCCCCAAAGAAAATAGTCTAGGTTCCTTCGTTTACTGAGCGATCCAAAGATCAACCATATATCTGATTGAATATTCAACATTTCACCTAATCATTCTTACTTGTATTTCTAGCATGAGTAAAGTAAAAGAAAAAAAATTGGAGCATTTTGTTATTGCATTTTGATTAATCACTTATGCAAAACCGTACAAGGAACGCCCGAAGCTGTTTTTAGCCTAATTTCCCGTTAAAAATAAAAGAAAGACGAAAAAAGTATTAAAAGTAGCTTAATGCATCGAAAAAATATCGCCAAGTCCAAAAAATATCGCAAAGTTAAAAAAAATATCGCCAAGTCCAAAAAATATCGCCAAGTTAAAAAAATAAAGAGGTAAAATGAATATCGAAAAATTAAAAATTTGAAAGTAGGGTATTGAGATGGGGAATTTGTGTGTCGGTCTGTCGGTCGGTCTGTCGGTCTGTCTGTCCCCCCCTAATAACTTTTGAATGAACATTCCGATTTGGACAAACTTTTTTTTGTTGGAAAGATCTCGGCGAGTACAGCTCATTCCCATATTTGATTTTTTGATTTGAACAATTTTTGGTTCAACTTTGAGCCGTTCAAATAACCGGTCCCGCGATACTAACTTTTTAATGAACAGTCCGATTTGAACAAACTTTTTTTTGTTGGAAAGAACTTTTCAAGGATACTTCATTCCCGTATTTACATTTCCGATTTGAACAATTTTTCGTTCAACATTGAACCGCTCAAGCAAGCTGTCACCCCTAATAACTTTTGAGTAAACAGTCCGAAAAAAAATGACTGACTGTGCAGACGATTTTTTGTTTATTTATTCATTTGTTTTATTGAATTTATTATTATTATTATTATTATTTTTGGCAGACGATTCTTTTTTGTAACAAAAATGTTTCATTCACTAGGGCATTTTATTCTTTATTTATATTTAACAACTGGCAACGGATTAAAAGTGAAATTCGAGACATTTTATCAACGGACGAGTTTTTTTTTCTTTTTTTTCTTTTTTTTTTCTTTCTTTGATAAAATGTGTTTTGATGTACTTTGTACTTTTAATTTTTTTTTGAAAACAATTGAGGAATTTTTCTACGGAAGAACTGTAACAGTTACATTCTTTAAAAGGTGCGACAAAACTTTATTTATTCATTTATTTACTTTTTATGTGTCTATTTCATCTGATGAGAGAGGTATATTTTGCTTTTAGAAATCAGCTTCAAGTGCTAAAAAAGTATGTTTGACGTAATTTTTAGTCTTAGATAATCAAGAGAATAATGATCAGATGCTAGAATGCCGATGTCGATGTACGGGAAAGTAGGCTCGTTTAGTTCTTGACAGAACTTCTTGTTTATTGACTAGCACAGGGCTCCACATTAGGGTGGGGCGAAAAATTAAAAGTTTTTCAGATCAACTTCTAATAGTTACCAAAAGTTGTCTTTGGTGATAGTTAGCTTTTGTGCAAAAGTTGAGAAAAATCGGTTAATATCTTCAGGGGGCGCTGCAATCGCAAAGTTTTATCATAGCTTTTATCGGGATTTTATGGTTAAAATATGAAAAACAATGCCGTTAACTAATCTCATTGCATTTTTTTTACTCCGAAGATATATTCAAGCATTCAAAGCACACGAAATAACTCACAAAAATTAATTTATATGATTATTTATATTTCAAGCATTTAAAAAGAAACAAAAACGTGAAAAAAAGTAATTTTTTTTTACTATAAATATATCATATAAAATAATGTTTGTGAGTCATTTCATATGCTTTTAATGCATGAAAACATCTTTTGAGTAAAAAAAACGCAAAGAGACTAGCTAAAGGCATTCTTTTTGATATTTCAACCATAAAATCCCGATAAAAGCTATGGTAAAACTTTGCGATCGCAGCGCCCCCTGAAGATATTAACCGAATTTTCTCAAATTTTGCACAAAAGCTAACTATCACCAAAGACAACTTTTGGCAACTATTAGAAGTTGATCTGAAAAACTTTTAATTTTTCGCCCCACCCTACTCCACATGGCAGTGCTTGGCAAAAACTTCAAATTGGTTCGGTCCAAGTTTCAACCATATGACTGACTAAATGTTCAACATTTCACCTAATCATTCTCACTTGTATTTCTATCATGAGTACAGTAAAAGAAAAGTACATTTTTAGAGAGTTTTGTTATTGCGTTTTGCTCAACCAAGCTAATGCAAAACCATAGAAAGAACGTCCGAAACTTTTTTTATTGACTAACACTCTCTCTCTCTCTCTTTCTCTCTCTAGGATCCGCATCACAGGGCTTGACAAGAATTTCAAATTGAGAAATCCCCCCCCCCCCAAAAAAAATAAGCCCTTAAGAAAATATTTACCCTTCGTCTACCTAACGGTCAAATGATCATCCACAAAGGTAACTAAATGCTCAGTATTTCACCTAATCATTCTCACTTGTATTTCTAGCATGAGCACGGTAAAAGAAAAGGTACATTTTTAGAGCATTTTGTTATTGCGTTTTGCTCAACTGAGCTTATGTAAAACTACACAAGGAACGCCCGAAACTGTTTTTTATTGACTAACACTGGGGTCCGCATGACAGTGCCTGGCAAGAATTTCAAACCCAGTGACGCATTTATTTTGAGTTCAAAGGAAAACATTTCTCAGGTTGCAATTCCCCCATTTTCCTCCTTGTAATCTCCTTAATCCCTTGCTCTCCATTTCAGAGGCATTGAAGAACGAAATGATGTTTATCTAAAAGTGCTCACAGGTATCCTCGCTCATTTCTGTTTTAACCCTTGCTGAAAAAGGTGGTGTTTGTGTTTGACGCGTAGTTTGTGGATGCAGTGCTTTAAAATATCACCAAATGGATACCATACTTTTTCTGAAGATTCGTGGTTAACTTAGCTCTTTGGATTCAAAGGTATTTATGTCTCAGTTGCAAAATAGCTTATCCATGTGATCTTTCACGTTTTTCAAGTCACAGAGCCCTGCAGTCTGTGTATCTTTTTGGGACAATTTATCCAGACCTTAAGAAAATATGAAGATAATAAAAAACATTTAAGCTAGAGCAATTTGATGTTAAAACCGCTGTCTACGTTTATATAGTGCGACTGGCTTCAAATGACTTTATTTTGTAAAATTATGTTGCAATAACATAATTTTATGTATTTAAGTTTTTAAAAAAGTTCGAATTTATCCTTATACAATTAAAAATTTACTTATAAGCGTGGTTTCCGTTAGACATGCTCAGAAGTGACCAAATGTTAGTCTTGCAAAATTGTTATCAATCATGTCCAACACTTACAATTTACCATCAATTTCAGTAATTGCCATCATTTTATGGTATTTACTTTTTGGATCCTCCATTTACTTGTGGATAGTCAATTAACTATAATTTGACCATAAGTAATTTATGAAGGGTATTAAAGTATTTTGACTACTGTTTTCTGTTACACTGGACCGCAAAAGTGAACTAATAGTGAGTAGACAGTAGAGCCTTTTCAAAAATCGGTTTAATTAAAAAGAAGGGTTTCAATTATAAAACTTGCATAAAAAGAAATAATGTTTCCTTAACTGCTATTTTTTGCTATTTTAAAGATAAAAGCAACTTTTTTCAATCATTAATACAGATATAACCTAATAAAAATTCAAGCATTTAAATTAACTATCCGAAAAAGTGTCTTACTATGTTGACTGTAGAATTCAAAGTAGTTAACTAAACACTGAATTTTTACTACTTAGTCTTCTTTGAAATATAATCACATTCAATGTATTGTTCATTTCATTTTCAAAGCGTATGGATAGTATGAATCATAAAAAATGTTGGGACATAAGTTTCAAAAAAATAATAGATAAGTTTCGTTTTTTTTACCTCGTTCTAATGTTATAGTTGTTTTCTTGGAGATGACGTAGTTGACTTATATTTTGTATAGAGTAGTTGTATTTTTAGTACAATTTAAAACTACATTTCAACTCCTTATAGGATACCTAACATTCGCTTTTTTGTCCCCAAAATATTTATTATTCGTCAAAAATTACTTAAAAGCAAAAAAATTATACTTAATTATGCATAATTAAATGGAGATTCAATTCTTAAAATATGATTAATTGGTGGTACTTATTATTACACTCTACTCATGGAAAAGATAGAAGTAAACAAGTTGCTGGAAGGTTTGCCGCTATGTCACTTTTGAAAATTTTCTCAGGAATAAAAAAAGGGGGAAACCAATACGAATCGCACTTGCCTTTTGATTGGCATCAATTTGTTCTCGCCAAAAGCATATAATTAACGTCACTAAATGGTGCAATTCTTTGTTTATATGTAGTCTATCTTTTGCGTGAACAATGTACAGATCGGTAAAAAACTAAGTGTGGGACCTAATTTGTGCTGTTTTCGCGGGGAAGACGCTTAAGTACATGTATCTATAGGGCTCAAAACAAAATGTTTCACTAAAAGGCAAATTTACAAAATTGCCAGTGATTAAATAAAACATTAAATAAAGTACTATGAAATATGTCATGCATACAGTACGATTGATGGATGTAAAAAAATGTCCTTTGAATTTTATTCTGTGCTAACCTATAAAAAATAATTCGATATTCCATCATGCATGTTGATTTTGAAATTAATTTGAAATTTGCCACGTTAATTCATGAACCGCGTTAATCATAATTTAATATTGTGCAGTAGGAAGTTAAAGAGCAGTATCTACAAAAATGAGCTTTTAAGATATTTGAAGAAACTTGTTTTGGATTCCATACTAATTGGACTTTGACGTGTTTCGTGCTTAATTTTCAGCAGAAACCAAATAATCAATCTTGTACAATATAACAAAAGTACAATGGATGACAAAAATGTACAAAACTAAAAAATGAAAGTTTGAAGATACTCCCCTTTATCTTCGCAAGACAGTCTGATGTACACACACAGATATTTTGAAAAAATTATTAACATATGTTCTGTATCTCTTAATTTGGATCCGGGCTGGTTTTTTTTTTTTTTTTTTTTTTTTTTTTTTTTTTTTTTAACATTTTTCTTTCGACCCAGGTAGTACGACAGTTGAACCACAGATTTCTTTTCCATTGAAAAGAGAAGGTATGAACTGTCGTACCAGACGTATGAAACCTTGAAAAAATCCCCGGCTACTAAGGGTTCGAGTGAAAATTTCAAACCCGTCCTCTAAAGAAATAAGACTTATGGTATAACATGTGTACCACCCGGTTCCTAAAGGTCATAACGATCTACACGAATACGATACTTTTCATTATACATAAGAGAAAATAAAAATCAATTTCTAGGTTTTTTTTTTTGAACATTAGTTGCGTACCAACGTTGAAAAAATTTCCCGGAATCAAAGTTCAAACATTATTTTTTTTCCCTAGGAAAAATGAATATTGCAACCGAAAAAGCGTACAACACCCCTTTGGCCAATTCAACATTTCTGCCTTTTCTTCTTCTGTCACTTTCTTCGCAGAAGCATGCTCCAAGAACAGCAACCACCGTGGATTCGGAATATGATTACATCATTGGTATGAGTTTTCTTATTTTGCTTAGAAGTATTTTGAAAATTAGGCAATGAATGTAGAATGTAGGGTAAAGTGGGCCCCCTTTTTAGAACAGTTCATTTTTGAAGCCTTATACAAAAGTTTTAAAGCAAAACAGCTTAAATTTTTTGACTTATTTTGTCTTGGACATTGATAAACACAAGTTCAGCATTGTTTTCTAAAAAAATGCTTTAAATAATTTAACCTATCTTATTCTTTACAAACTGGCGTGGGGGTTCACTTACTCCCTAGGAAGGGGTAAGTGAGCCACCCTCTATTCATTTATATTTAAAGTTAGCATATTTTGGAAAAGTGTTTGTAGGTCCTACCTGACAAAGTATGGAAAATTTTAGTAGGGAATATTTTTCTGTAAATGTATCCATAAATGAGCTATCTACTCACATTTAAATGTGTATGACAGAAAATTATAAAGCGGAATACAACACAATTATGTCTGTGAAATTCATTAAAAGCCGTTAGGCGCATTTTTTGCTTTTACGTATAAATTAACGTTGAATAAACATAATGGAGTCGATTAAGGTCAATTTTGGTGAAATAGAAAAAAAATATAGGTTGACAAAAAAATTAAAACACTTAGTGGCAGTGTCTTTTTGAAGTTCTCTGAGCGAGAAACATTATCATTTCATCCTCAGTTATAATTCTAACATCACCTACATCAAACCAATACAAAGTGTAGTTATTTCCATTCTTTCTATCAAATTTTGCAGTATTTTTTAAAATTTGTACCATATTTTAAAATTAGACCTTCAAAATACTTAATGGTTTTCTTTGATACAAGTTTCACAAATACCAGTTTTTACAGTTTTTGTAGCTGAACCATCAATTTCTTCTAGGTCTCCATAATTATCTTTCATTTCGTCATAGAAATTGCTTCATCAAAACTACTTTTCATTTTAAAATCATCATTATTATGAGGGGGCCCACTTACCCTAATAAAGAAAAACCACTGGGTAGGTTCCCTTTAACACTTATCCCCCCTCCCCTTAAAGACTTATTAATAATACTTTGCATAAAAATTCTTATTGCATTGTGTAATTTAGGTTAAACCCTACAAGAAAACCTGATGAACATAGACAAAATAATAAAAATTAACATTGAAACACTTCTTTGAAAAATGTTGCTTGAACTAGCAAAAAAAAAAATTCTTTCGGAATTTTTTTTGACATAAATTATATGATCCAAAAAAAAGTTCCATGAAACCCAAATATATGCAAAAGCAATCACTGCGAGGTAATTTGACATGATCAGTACAAAAAAGTATAAAAACCATATGCACATTTCAGTTTTAAGGGGGTGGCTCACTTACTCCAGTGGCCCACTTACCGGAACCAACTCTATATTTGTTTTGAGAAGTATTGCATACTTACCAGAAATCCTCTTACAGAAGCTAAAAGTGCCAAACAAACTGGTAGCTAACATTTTTCGAGTTTAATCGGACCATTACTGCGGTCGCTCCCTCATGTCCTATTTTTAATTTAGTTAAAAGTTTGTTTAGCACTCTTAGCTTCTTTTGGAGGATTTCTGCCTTCAGCTCTGTTCTTGTCGAAGCTAGATGGATAGCTCCTAATGAGTATGAAACTGAAGTATCAGGATTTAATGTATATCACATAGTGTGGCTCGGGCGAGATGCCACAATACTGTCACTTAGTGACGTTACCATCTAGACTCGCAGTGACGCAATATCGTTTCAGACAGCACAACATGCCAGGGCAACTGTGAAGCGACACGATGTGCTACCAGAAGCGCTGCTTCCTTTCATTTACAAAGCAAATCTTATCAAACCTTTTTGATTTTCAGTCGGTGCTGGAGCAGCTGGTTCCGTATTGGCAAATCGATTGTCGGAACTACCATGCATGAAGATCCTCGTATTAGAAGCTGGAAAGTCACCTCCCCTGTTGACAGATGTGCCGGGAATCTCTCGCGCTTTTTGGTTTTCTGACATTGACTGGAAGTACAGGACAGCTCCCCAGAAACATACGGGAAGTGGACTCATTAACAGGGTGAGTAATGTGAAGGATTGATACTTTTCATTAGTAATTTTTCATTTTTTTTTTTTGAAAAGCTTTAATTGGAATAGGACTCTTGCGTTGAGCTTGTCTAGGCTTATATAATTCCCCCAACTTAGAAGGAACACCTAGCAAAATTGTTTTAGTCCAATTTTAATTTTCAAAAATTATCTTCTGAAAATGAAAATCTACAAATATGAAAGAACAGAAATGGTTACAGCAATGTTGCTGTGTGTACGGAAAAAGGGTAGCGCATTTTGTTCCAAAGCTGTATTCGGGGGAAAAGAGACATATAAATGGGATTTTTTCTTTAACGACAGGAGTAATGTCACTTTAAGGGTAGTTGGAATATCCAATGACCCCACCCCCTTCCTCCCTTAAACGGACAGGTTTTTCTTTCTTTTAGTAAGGCTCAAAAGTGTTTTGCTTCTGAAATAAAAAGAGAAGGGAAAACGATAAAAATTTCGTGGAAGAAAACAGTTAGTTTTGAAAAGTGAAGTAAACCGAAAAATAAAGAAAATAAAAGAAAAGTAATAAGTACTAAGTTGTGGTTATAAAATAAAAGGTAAGAGTAAAAATTTTTTTAAAAAGAGAAAGCTTTAATGAAATCTTAATTTAAAAGAAAAATATCACTTTTTAATCGACTAAAATATTTTGTGCTTTTTATATGATTAGCTTTGGTTATTCTTCATGCTTTCTTTAAATCTTCAAAGAAACCCGAAAAGAGCTGTAAAAACTGTCCTCTTTCTTTTTCCCAATTTTATAGCCTCCATCTAATTTACACCTAAGTGAGCTAGAGTCCTTCTCCGCAAGCTCCTGAAATTTTCTTTCCACTCAAATTTTATCACTCCAAGCACAGACAAACTCGGATTTCACAACGCTCATCAGTAATAATTCGTCATTGAGTAACCCAATCGCTGGGTTTTTTCCTCCATATTGTATGCGGAAGTATTCCAGGAATTATTTTTCACAAAAAGGTTAAACACTATCAAATAAAAAAGATTAGTATGTTTATTAACTTACAGTTCTAAAATTTTAAAGCAATTGGAAGTTATTTCCTTAATAATATATTTCAGCTGTGATTTTTGGGAATTATAATCTTTTCAATCGATTAGGGTTATGTTTTATTCCAGATATAACTTCGCTTTTTCTTCTATGGAATATTGAGATTATTTCATTCAGTTTACTTTTTCCTGGTATCATTATCTTAAGAAGTAGGATTAAATGATTTTTCTTTTTTCTTCCAGTGTTTAAAGTACTACATTATCAAGATGGTTATGCACTTCCCTTTTCCCCTGGCATAAAATACGAGTTTACGTTTTTTAAATTGAGAGCAAAATCTGCTTGAAATTTCTGAATGTTCATTAATTTAAACTTTGTTTTGAAACTCAGCAGGGAAAAGAGAAAAGAAATTCATATTTTTTGTAATGAGAACTGAAATATGCAATTTCGGAAACTGAGTCAAAGGATGCAAAGAAGGAAGAGTTTAATGTAAACAACTACCAACTAGCATTACGTAGAAAGCAAAAATGTACCACGCTTCAGTTAAGTTCTTCTAAATTCTTATTTTCGCCTATTTTTTTCCATTTGTCACCTGTCTTATTTTTTCTCTTTATTCCCTAAAGGTGTTTTTTTACTAGTTACATTTCGTTTACTTCTTAAATTGGCGAAGAAAGTCGGCACACTGTACTCAGAGAGCATTGTAAAAATGTCATCGGAGATAAATGCTAAACATTCCTTGGGCATCATATGTATGGCACTTGTAAAGCAAATGGCTCAATGATGTTTATGTCAAACAATATAAGATACTGATATATTTCTCTGTAATCATTACTGTAAGGAAGTATCTCAAATATTTTCTTAAACGAGAAATAGCCTTTCTTTACAACCAATAGCCTACAAGTCGTTTTAAAACTGTAAATCACCCTTTTTATGCAACTTTCAACTTTCAACTAATAAATATCTAACGCTTCATAGTTTGCTAAATAGATGAATATTGCATATCGGTTCAGAATACGAGTAGTACATATTTAATAAGTTTTATGGGAGGAGAGGATGGCCTTTTGAAGAAACTGACAAGGGGCCCGCCTTATCTGTCGGTGGCCTTGATCATGAACTAAAGTATTCAGTATCTTTTCAAGACAAAATAAAAAATATTAAAAACTAATGGGTTTATTGTAGAATCTTTTCAACTGTACATGATTATATAAAACATACATGGAATATTCAAGGTCAGAAAAATTCAAATTATTGGTGTCTGAATATAATTGATCTTGGTTTTCTTTGTTTGCTAATTATTATTAAATCTAACATAAATCCTAATAATTTGTATTTAACAAAACATTATGAATCTAATTCCCAAATGTTGCTGTAAGATAAGTTCTGAAAACCACTAAAAATTCGGAAAAGTCTTTCAACGTTACAATGAGTTTAACAAGATGCTTCTACACCCTTCATGTATGCACTCAAACTACTCGAAACTCGTTAGTGAAAATTAAAATCATAATGTTTTGTAACCTTTTTGGATATGTAAACATTTTCAATATCTCCCACTGAAGAGTTAACTATCGTTGAAGTTTCTTAATTGATTAACACTTATTTAAGCTCCACAAAATATTATAAGTGCTTAATGAGAAACTTAAGCTACACTTCGAGAGAAATTTCACTTAAGCGATGTAGCCTTTAGCCCTAACACTCTTCCTATGAAAATTTAAGTCACAATGTGCAATATATGTCAATACATCACATTTTAAAATCATTCCCAAAAAGAGTGAAAATTATAAAATCTTTGTGTTGTAAAGCCGTCAAAATTCCAATAAGGATATTTTTAGTGCAAATATACTCGCTACAAACAACATCAGATTAAAATATCCCCAATAACGTTTCAAATTTGAATCAGCAAACAGATTACGCAATTTTAAACTAATTTTTACAACTAATTAGTATTTTCTAAGACAATTTAGGTCAAAAAATAAAGTTATTTTCCTATCACTGGAGTCATCACATACAAAAACAATTTGAAATTTACTAGTAGCTTAAGTTTTTCAGAATGTATTTACACTTTATTTTAACACTGAACATAAAATAATCCTTTAAGAGCAAGAATCTGAAAAACTGTCACGCCTAGCATTATGGGGTGATTCATGACCTTCCAAAAATTACCAAATGTTCATTATCTTGTTGAAAGACCAAATCCAGAATGTTTTGCTCTAAAGTTGAGTTGTTTAGTTTTTATGGATCCCTAAAGTTGAAAGTGCGACATCAAAAATTAAGCGGATTTTCAAGACATGCAAGTTACTGTGAGCCAAAACTCTTACCAGGAACGGTTGAACTCCAATTTTCTTTTTGTATATGGAATATAGAAGGTTGAAACTTTACAAAATGAATGTTAAATTTGTGGTAAGTTGTCGCCGTAAGGTCAGTGAAGGCCCTCAAAACAAGGCATTTTTGTCGTTTTTTAGCGTTTTTGAGGTCCAAGAACAGCTTGTACATTTCAGTTGGCACGGCAAAGGTGGTATCGTTTGAAATACCAGTGTAAGCACTTTAAAATAATGTATAAATAACCGAGGAAAGTTTAACGTACTTTTAGTTGCGTAAGGCCGAAATATGAAAAATGTCATATTTTACCGATATTCAAACGGTCATAACTTCCTCTGCCAACAACATATTGAAATATTTTCTTTGCCAATGTCATACTCTATTCTTTGTCTTAACAGAACAGTTGAGTTCTTTGAGGCGAAATGTGAAAGTTTTTTTTACAAATAATACACTGGAAAAATACATTTTTTGTAAAAAAAATTTTCACATTTCGCCTCAAAGGACTCAACTGTTCTGTTAAGACAAAGAATAGAGTATGACATTGGCAAAAAAAAATATTTCAATATGTTGTTGGCAGAGGAAGTTATGACCGTTTGAATATCGCTAAAATATGACATTTTTCATATTTCGGCCTTACGCAACTAAAAGCACGTTGAACTTTCCTCGGTTATTTATACATTATTTTGAAGTGCTTACACTGGTCTTTCAAACGAAACTACTTTTGCCGTGCCAACTGAAATGTACAAGCTGTTTTTGGACCTCAAAAACGCTAAAAAACGTCAAAAATGCCTTGTTTTGAGGGCCTTCACTGACCTTACGGCAACAACTTACCTCAAACTTAACTCTCATTTTGCAAAGTTTCAACCTTCGATATTCCATATACAAAAAGAAAATTGGAGTTCAACAGTTCCTGGTAAGAGTTTTGGCTCACAGCAACTTCCATGTCTTTAAAATCCGCTTAATTTTTGATGCCGCACCTTCAACTTTAGGGATCCATAAAAACTAAACAACTCAACTTTAGAGCAAAGCATTCTGGATTTGGTCTTTCAATAAGATAATAAACATTTGGTAATTTTTTGGAAAAAATCTGAGAGGTCATGAATCACGGGCGTGACACTCTCAGATTCTTGCTCTTAAACATTGTAGGCGCATCACCCAGTTCTCATAACGTTGACGATTAAATAATGACTCGTCTCACAAAAAATTACAGCAAGCAATTTTGTTCTAAACGTCTTACGAACTTTTATCCGAAATGATTACATCGATGATCCGACCGATAAGCTTTTAGTCACAGTGTCCTGAGGGCAATGAAGTGAGTGTTATTGCAGAAAAAAGAAAGTTAGCTAACCCTGAATTACACCGTTACGCTCCAAAGCACCCTCAATGAGGCAATTTCACTTAGTACTCCTATACAGTGTTTTGAACTGTGATTGTTTCGCGTTAGCCTATAGAAGATTTTTACAAATGTGCCAAAATTTAATTTTCATTTAAATATTTGATTATTGAATCAAACTAATTCTAATGGAATAAAACAACAAAATATTTACATCAGCTTATTTTTTTATCATTGAATGGTTGATGAATCAACTGCTGCCGCTGAATAGAAGCGATTTTGTGTGAATAAATAACGGATAAAAATAACTTTTAGAAGATGGAGGGATATTTAAAGTCCTTTTTGAGTTCTGGCGCGTTGAGCTCCTTCCCCCTTTCACTCTTTCTCTGCTCTAAAAGATCAGCAAAAAACAGATTTTTAATCATTTATTTATTCCAGCTTTGGTATTTCAAAGTTTCATAGGTTCACACGGCCGTTTTTAGAGGGGAAAAAGGCTTTCAATTGGCCTCTTCATCCCTCTGGATTCGAAAAATATAATTTAATTAAGTATTCCAGTACGTTTTTTTTTTATTTTATTTTCTCTTCTAAAATTTATTCAGCACTAGTCTCCCCCCCCCCCCTCCGCCCCTCTCTTTGCGAAAAATTTTGAAATGGCGATTCTGTCATACAACACATTTTGTCTA
This sequence comes from Uloborus plumipes, assembly GCA_038373865.1. Classification (NCBI taxonomy): domain Eukaryota; kingdom Metazoa; phylum Arthropoda; class Arachnida; order Araneae; family Uloboridae; genus Uloborus; species Uloborus plumipes. The sequence continues at coordinate 80,600 of JAXGGA010003215.1, read as the reverse complement.
ACTCAGGTAGTATTTTCTTTTTCTTTGTATTTTTCAAATGTGCCGGCAGCAAGTAGTCTGGCCCAGTGGAAAAGCGCTAGGTGGGTCAACAGTGTTCGGTGGCATGCTGAGTGTACGAGGCAACAGGAAAAACTATGACGACTGGGCAGCTTTGGGAGCAGAAGGGTGGAGCTACAAAGACGTCCTACCCTACTTCAAGAAAATGGAAGATAATCGAGATTCAGAATTCGTCTCGAACGGTAAGATTAGAAGAGTGTTCGACTTTCCTTTTTTTTAATATTATTTTCCAACACATTCCCTAGCAGCAGCATCTCATCGGCCCGATGATCGGCCATTCATCGAAACCCGATGAAATTCTCATCGGCCGATGATCCAATATGTCTCGGCCAAGCAGAATCCGAGCAGCAAAATCCGATGAGTTTTGCACAAAATACGATGAAATTTGGAGCTATTTACGAGCAGAATAGTCCCGTGCCCATGAATTTCTTCGGGAAACTTGATCGGAAGGATATCGTTTTCCGATGAAAAGTAGCTCATCGAAAACCGTGCTCGGATACTGATCGGAACGATGTCATCGTGCGTTACGGGATCAGTTTACGAGGAGTTCGATGATCGGCCGAGCAAAATCCGATGAGTTGCTGCTACTTGGGTTGAGAGAGCACTTTTAGATTTAATGTTTTTTCTTCCGAATGCTCGCCAGGCAAATGTAACTCTTACGAATCCATTCCTTTATTATTTCCTTCATACCATTGTTTTGTCCAAATGATATAACTGCACTCTGTTTCTAATTCATCCATATCAATATAGACGTGCTGTAGAGAAATAAAAGATTCTGACATAATACTTGTTTTATTGATGTTCATTCTCAATATAACAAGTTTAATTTCTTTATTTAAGTCTTGAAGTACTTATGCTTCATATGTATAGCTAAAGACTTTTTCGCATATGATTGTTCCATGCATATGCTATACCTTAAACTTGTGTTTTTAATTTAGATCATTATTTTTCTTTGTAAGTAAATATCTATTTTTACTTGATTAATGCTTTGGAAATATTTTTTTCTAGGATATCATGGCGTTGGTGGTAAGGTCACTATTCACAGACCACGATATGAATCTGAAATCAAAGGTCCTTTGATTGAAGCAGCAAAGACTATTGGATATAGAGTAAATGATTCAAATAGCCGTAGACAGTCCGGTAAGCTCATAGCTGTTTTTTCTTTTTTTTTTTTTTTTTTTCATAATGCGTTCTGAAATGGATTGATGAAGTATATGTAGTTTCATCTAAAAGAGTAAAATAGATCAGATGGAAAGAGAAATTTTGAAAAGTTGATATGATAAACGTAATACCATGCAATAAAATTCACATTTCAGAAAGAATTTATGCCAAAAAGCAGCAAAAATGATCCATGTCAATTATAAATTAACATGAATGTGATAATGATTACGAAATCAGATTAAGTTCTTATTTGAAAAAGTTGAAAAACTGAGAATGATATAGAAAAGGCGTTCAAAACTTACCTAAACTTCACTTTTTAATTCATAATTTATTAAATTACCGAACAATTTGCTATGGGCTATCCCAGAATAACTAAGGATTTTTAAGCGAATGCGTAGCTTCCCTGTCGAACAGTTCATAAATAAATGATCAGTTATACCAAACTGGCATTGTGGTTGAGGCACTGGTTTGAAACTAGAAGGCCCCTAATTCAAACCGCCGAAGATATGTGTAGTATTTCTCCTTAAATTACTTTTTACTGAGAAAATCCTTAAAATTGGCTGAATGTTCGACCCCAAAATTAGTTTAATTGTTAACTACTGTGGAGATATTTTTAAAACAACAAATATAATGAGGAAACTTAAACCAATAAAAATGTTTGAACTAAATTTCAGCTATATTTAATCAATTTTTGGTTAAAAAATTAATTTTTATTTTGGATAACTTTTAACACAAAATGAAGCGATAACACATTACCTGCAAGTTCACTAAGGAATGAAGTCCGTTTTAAAAATGTCTACCCATATTTCAAATTTAAAAAGGGCAAAATCAAAACTACTCTTTAGAGCCCCGCTCCATAGAAAGGACTAGGTTATGGGCATGTACCATATCCAATAGTACCCGGCGCTGTATGGATATACTTCGAAAGTTCGAAATGTCAAAATATTGGAGTCCTGGATTCTTGCTGATGAAACATGGACTATTTACTCTTACTGTTTCTTGAGCTCCAATCCTTTGAGCGCTGTGACGCAAAATTCCATCTTTAGATATATCACTGAGTAAATTCATCTTACAGAGTTTTGGAAAAAATACCCATGAAATTAGGAACTTGGTTTTCAGTTCAAGTTTATTTCAAAATATCTAACTTAATTATTGGAGAGAGTAAAAAAATGTGTTAGGGACTCCTAAAATGGGAGACATGACGCTTAAAGGGGAGTCACTTTCTCTGGCCATTTGAAAAAACTAGAACACGTATTGTGAATGTTAAGTAGACAAATGAAGAGCCAGGGGGAAGAAAGATGAAAGTGACCAAAAAGCGATTCGAGAAAAACGAAGAACAAAGTTTGATTTCTCGTAGCTCCTTATGCAGTTTTTCGAGTTTTCATGCACATTTTGGTCGATTCTCATCTTATGTCCCCCTTGTTGCTCTACCAGATGATACTACTCCTTCATAACCCCTAGATAGCGCTAATATCTCGAAATTGACAAAAAAGTGACTTTCATCTTTTTTCCCCCTGGCCCTTCAAATGGTTTACATTTATAATGAGGTTAGGTCTACTGCTGCAAAGCATTCACCCACTAGAAATATATTCCCCCAAAAAAACTTTTGTAATGTTTGTCCAGGAAATCCGTCGAAATATCATACTCGCAGATTTTCGAACATTAGTGCTTAAAATCTGTGAGGCCATGGCGATTTGGCACCCGGTCTTTGTCAAGTGTTAGCTATGTTTTACAAAACAATTAAAACGGATGCATTAACTAATGAATGTCGTTCCCTTTACAATACAGGCTTCTACGATCAACAGTCAACTTTGAGGGCAGGTCAACGCTGTAGCGCTGCAAAGGCCTATCTTGTCCCAGCTGAAAATCGGACGAATCTGGATATCCTACCAAATGCCATGGTTCGAAAGGTAATACTTAACATCATATACTCAGAAACATATTATTTTATATCAAGGATACTAAAATGTATGAAAAATATAGCAGTGTCTTCAACGTAAAAATGATATCCCAAACGAACTGTGTCCCAGAACTGAATGATAAAATTATTTGAAAAGAAAAAGGAAACGTTTAGCTATTAAAAATACTTGAGACAAAAACTCATTAAATTTTATGTACTAAACTTGCAGTTTTGAGGGAAACTGTCTTTTACAAGATCAAACAAATACAGCTTGTCTGAAGATTTTGCTGCAGACGGCACAATTTCGCCATGGCAAAATAAAAACATTCGAATTTCTGATAATCGAAATACATTGTTTTAAAGAATGAAGCTTTATTTTCTCCTCCCGTAGCTTCTACATGATTAGAACACATTTTAAAATAAATGAGTGACATTCTTCTTATATTTTTTTACTTGCTGTGACAATTAGGCTAAAGCCAAGGTTGTTTTGGGGAGGAAGGGGGCATAATGAAAAACCTTGTGACATGTCGGAGGAGGGTCATAAAGTTAAGGAACCAATTTTAACTTAAATTAGAACAAACTTCTAAAGAATCATCCAGTTTATTTATTTTTTTTTTTTTTTTTTTTTTTTTTTTTTGGCGTATCAAAACGAATTACAAGCGAAAAAGTAATAATAATAATAATACTGCAGCAATTCCTTCCACTAAACATATGCGTTAAAAAAAATGCAGCCAACAACAGAATATTTTCTTCATATAGAGCTCATTTTTCCTCATATATTAGTTTTTATTTATCTTCTATAAAAAGTTTAGTCTTTTATATACACAGTCCAGTCACATTAATGTAACTACCTGTCAAAAGCCAGAATAACTACCTTACGCAGAGCGGACTGTTTCGAGACGTACAGGAAGAGACTCAGTTAAGGCCCTGAAGGTGTTCACAGGTAGTTTGAGCCATGTCGACTCCATTGCCGTGGCCAGCTGCGCTAGATTAGGCGGGTGAGGATCCATGGCGCGAAGAACCAACACCTCCTAAATACTAAATGCCTGAACCTTCCCGGTTTTTAGCACAGAGCAAGATTTCATTCTAGGTTCACGATACACTGCCATCTACCAGAGTTCTTCGAGAAAGAGAAATTAACGATTGGTTCATTTCTAAATTTAAATTTAAAAATCAACCAATCAAAAAATTTACCTCGAATATTGTTTGGATCCATCGCCAATAGCTGAAAAGTTCCCTTGGTTCACGATACACTGCCATCTACCGGAGTTCTTCCAAAAATTAACGATTGGTTCATTTCTGAATTTAAATTTAAAAATTAACCAATCGAAAAATAACAACGACATCATCGGATTGCCGCAAGGTGGCGTTTAATGTTGAACCCATCTCTACGGTAGCGAAGCAAATGTTATAGGCATTTAGTATTTAGGAGGCGTTGGAAGAACCCGATCGAGATGGTTTTACATGCTCTCGATTGGAACTGAGTCAGGAGAGATTGCTGGCTAGGGAACGCGCGTACACTGGCAGCTGTATGGCACTTCGCATTGTCCTGCTGATGGATGCCATCATCCTGAGGAAAAACAATGCGCATATAGGGGTTGAAATGGTCCTTAAGGACAGATGCGTACTTGTATTGATTCATCGTACCTTCTACAATGATGAGTGAACCAAGAGCATGCCTGGAAAACATTCCTCAGACCCTAATGCTCCCACCTCCAGCTTGGACCGTTCCAGCAATGCCGCAGGATGTTTGGTTTCAGAGGTTTCACGCCTCATACGCCAACGTTCATCTGTCCGATGGAGCATTAAACGTGATTCAACAGAAAATACTACCTGTCGCCAATCAATTGACGTCCAGCTGCGGTACTGGCGTGCAAATTCAATGGTTCGTATTCGATGGACAGTAGTCAGCATAAGGGCATGAACCACGCTTTTGCTTCGGGAGCCCAGAAGCAGCAACGTCCGCTAAACAGTAATTTGGGAGATGATGTTGGTAGCCCCTTGATTCATCTGGGGGGGGGGGTCAGTTGCTCAACGGTAGCCCGTCTATTAACCCGAACGCATCTCCGTAGCCGTATTTCGCCTCTATCATCTATGGTTCCTGGTGCACCACATTTTCCATGTCGCTGATTTTAGACAGTCCCATTTTGCCATTACCGGTACACTTTTACCACGACGGCAAGCGAACAGCTCAAAAACTGAGCCATTCCGGAAATACTTCCACCCTAGGCCGGTAAGCCAATGATCATTCCCCTTTGTATGTCGCATAAATCGCTTCTTTTTTTGCAATACGCCAACGATAGAAATGTTTTCCAAAGCCCTCACACACCCTTTATATACCCTCAACTGCCCTGTGCTACCAAGTGCCTTCTGTGATTGGTTATTTAACGTCGAAGTCAAAAATACGTGGTGGTCACATTAATGTGACCGGACTGTGTATATAAAATCAAAAGCAGCTAAGTTCATTGCTCAAAATCCATAGTTCCAAAGGCAGAACTAATCTTAAAACTTACTTTACATTTTTTTAATTCAGATCTAGTGATCTATTGCCAGTGGTCTTTTGATCTATTACTTTTAAGGCACCGGTAAAAGAGCTTCTAAACTTTTTTTAATGAAATTTTCTTTCGTAAAAAATGAAATTAACTAGTTTTGATTTTGAACTACTCAAAGTGTATCTCTAAATGTTACTTTAACCCCTGAAAATCATGCCAAATTCAAAGAAGACATTTAATCTGCTCTAACTATGAGCAATCAAACTAAAATACATATATCAATTTCATTGCTTTTCAAAAAAAAAAAAAACTTAACATAATGCATTTGGAAAGGATAGATACAAATTCATCTTCTTCTTGACCAACATCCTTGTAGTTGTGAATTTCAGGTCATAATCAGAAAACGCAAAGCAATAGGCATTCAGTTCGACTACCAAGGCCGGACGTTCGAGGTCAGGACGAGGAAAGAGATCATCCTGTCGGCCGGAACAACAAACACGGCCCAGTTGCTTATGATGTCCGGCATCGGTCCTCGGAAAGATTTGGAAAGACATAAAGTAAGTAATGTCTTGGTGGTGAAACCTTCACTTGAATAAAAGTAAAGTTCAGAAAAATTTTCCACCCCCCCCCCCTCCACATACACAAATATCAACCAAAATCTCACGTTTTACTTAGCCCTTTGAGACCCAGTGGCTTTTTTTTTGAGAACTCCTTTTTATTCAGCCAGTTTACGCAGTAACTTAAAAATTTTGCTGAAAGAAATGTTTGCTTCAAACGAAGCCCCCTTGTTTCAAAGAGTTAACAGTTATCGAAAGATAAATTTTGGCCAACTCAGTTTTAGCTAAAACTATTAACATCACTATCTGTATTTCATAAATGGCAAAATTGAGTAAAATCTTCCGTCTCTAGTGGCTGATTGTAAATAACCTCTGTAGACTTTTTTTTTTTTTTTTTTTTTTTTTTTTTTTTTTTTTTTTGAGATAGTGGCAACTTTTTTATTGGAAATGCTTTGTTGAAATAGGTAATTCAAACTACATTAACGCAAGTAATATATTTTTAACAAATAAGTTTTTAACGGCTACCTATTGATTTCGATATAAAATATGCAGATAATTACTGAATGCATTTTATACATTTTAATGTCAATAAATTGTTTTTTTGTGCAGTGATCGCAAGGTGAGTAGCTAAGAATTTTTGAAAGCCACCTTTTTTTTTTATTAGTGACCTTGTGATCAGTGGCGTCCATTAATTCTTTAGTTCTTGGTTTCAGCATCAGAAACATTTACGGAGGAGAAATAATTTCCCCCCATAGAATTATTATGATAAGAAGAGCTGAAAAGAAATTGTGCTTTTAAAGCCCCAACTAATTTATGCAGATAACTTTATATTTGAAAGAAATAAATCTAATTTTAATGTTTTTATTTGGATTTTACTTTATTGTTGCTTTAAACTAGTCGTAAACTAAAAAGAGTTAAATGGAGTGACTTTGTAGAAACACGGTGTTAAATTGTCCTACATCATGTGTACATATGTACCAATATTAAAGCAAAGAGGTCAAATTAAATTGCGCGAAAGACAAAGTAGTATGCTTACCAAGTTCAGCTCAAACTTTCTCTTATTCGCTTTTTCTTATTCGCTCTTAACCATTTCACTACTGATTATCACTTGCTATTCTTCTGCATTCTAAGGGGACCATCCCCATACGACAGAAATAACATTTTCTCAACAAGTATGTTAGGTGAATTAAGATGAATCCACAAGTTTTTTTCTATTTCATTTAATTACAACTGTAAAAATGATATAGATTAATTTTTGCTAGCTGTTAGTTAATAACGTAAAAATTACGAGCAGATAGTTCCTTGATAACCATTATTTTTACTTTTCATTTACTCCTTTCAATTAATTTTCATTCATTATTCAAATAGTATCTATCATATTAGCAATATATTCAGACCACATTCGCCCATGTTTCTTTAATGAAGATAGCAAACTTTCAGTAATTTCCCTTTTGACTTCATTGCTTCTTAACTAATAAATATTCACACTTTCTTCACACATTGCTTTTATTATCATCCATTATTTATTACATTTCACTGATTTTCCTCTTGAAGAAAATTCATTTTCACTCAAAATATATTTTTTTTTCTTTTGAGGGGAAAGCAAAATCCATCAAGCAAAGCAAAGTGAGTGTCATTGCTCTTCGTGGTAGCCTCGGGATACCAGCAATCGACATTGTCTACAGTTTCGCAATAAATAAACATATATTATCCTCGTTTTCCTTTTAAAAAAACCCATAAATTTGAAAATTATAGTTATCACAACAGTTCTATGGCTATCGCAGTTAAGCCGACATTATACCAAAAAAGAAATTAACCCACTTTTTTAAAGATCAACCTTTCAATTCTGTACCTCAGAACCAGACTAACGTAAGTCCATTTTCGTCATTTTTCGGTAGAGGGGAAAAACAATTGTCGAATACATCGTTTTTCCCCTCTACTGAAAAATAACGAAAATGGACTTACGTTAGTCTGGTTCTGAGGTACAGAATTTAAGCATCATTCATTGGTAGAATGGTAAAAGTGGAATAGTCCAACGGTTTTATTTTTTTAATTTATTTATATTTTGTTTTCTTTTTTTTAATTAATTTCCTTATTTCAGTGACTAATGTATCTTAAAAATGCACGTGCCTCATCTGCATCTTAGAAACCTTTCAAATTTGAAAGATTCAATTTCAACGAGCTATTACTTCGGAAAAAAAACAAAAGAGGTTCTTCCAGAACTAAACGAGGTTACTTTCCCGTATACCACCAGCAATTTTAAACAAAAATCATTCTTGTTCTTATTTTCGGCTCCAACATAAATTCACTCAAATATTCCTTTTTAAAAGTAAAGAAATTTTTAAAGATAAAGTAAGACACATGTAAAAATTAAAGTAAAGTAAGTAAACTAATGTAAAAACGATATCAAATTCCTTCTTTCACACTGTTAGGGCCCATTGACATCCAAGCGCGTTGAATTTCAACGTGTGATAGATGTATAGAAAAACTCAACAGAGAAAATTACTTGTAGTCCCCCGTGCTTTGTTCACTTTTGAAAAGAATCGTACTATGAAATTATTAATTATGTTTTGAAAATAATTCATTTTTTGGATAGCTTTAATTTTCCACGATATGGGTAAAATTTCCGGATGCAAAAATTTAAACCATCTTGTATTTTGACGAATGTCACTCATTCAATGCATGTTTTTTACTATTTTTTGTTTAACTAATACGTTACTGCTTTCTAGCAGCTCATAGGAACAAGAAATTTTCGCCAAACAAGGAAGAGGTTACAAAACCATCCATGCGGACATAAGTTCCGTGGGGAAGGGGTCTAATTTCCTGCTTCAAAAATCTTGTTTAGGGAAAGAGTTCTCCCCCCCCCCTTCCCTGAAGGGTCAACTCAGATGAGCGTGGGAGTTAGGGGTGAACTTAGGTTGTTAACTTACTCAGGGTGGTAGCTATAATTCAAAGGATTTTTTTGGTGAACTTTAGGCTAGGGCACGTTAAATATATTCGTTGTCACAAATTCCTCCAAGTTTCCGTTCCAAATCGATACCTCTGGGGGTGCTGGACCAGTGATTGCTCGGTTTCCTGCTCTGGATCAAAAAACAGAGCGTTCTTCAGGGGCCCATCCAACCGGTTACACCACGTGTAGTGCCCACCACCAGCTCGTTTATTCCTTCCATGAACTGCAGTTTCGTGCTTATTATGCACTCATCAGCATGGAATAGGAATTAAACGAACTGGAGCCAGAAATCCTCTCATAGAGCAAAGAGAGCCAACAAAAACTGGTACCTAATGTGAAATTAGAACACCAGCGAGTGACCGCACTTGGTACGGTACAACTCGAAAATTTTAAGGCAAAGCTCGGTAGTAACCGCGTCTAAGCCAGGGCTAAGGTAGAAAGATGCAGGCTTAAGGGCTGGTTTCCTAGAATCATCGCCGACGCCGGGCGCGACGCACGCTAGAATCAGAACCAGTTTGATTGGAGCGTGGCATGAAGCGACGTCACTCTGCGGCTCAGGCGCATGCGCAGAAGGCGGCGGCGTCTGTCGCCTCGCCAGAGATCGACGATTTCACTCCTAGGAAACCAGGCCTTTAGGGGCGGTGTTACTTACTGCTTTATACACATGTACGGGGAACCCTGGAATGAGTGAGTCTCTAAATTGGTTTTTTAGTACATCGTTATATCGCACCCTTGCTACAAAAGTGCCACTACTCAAAAATTGTAATTTTTTAGTTATGACCGTCATTAGACGTAGTTTACACGTCTCTACCAATCTTCAAAAGAGCCAGAAGTTGCATTGAAAAATCAGCCGCCGAAGGGCAGTTATCGCGTTTTGTTGTTATCAAGATGCATAGGTCCCCTTCCACTGAAATGCCACATCTTGAGCTGTCGTCCAGTGCCTAGTCAGCCCGGGAACAGTTTTTTGCAATTCCTGGAAAACGTAGTTTTTTGAGTTGTGACACTTTTGTAGCAAGAGTGCGACATACTGAGCTGCTTTCGCAACGACTAATTCAGTGACAGATCTGCATTTCTTCTTCTTACTTCCGTTTTACATTGAAATTTTTTCTTTATTGCCGTACAAAAAGTATTATTTCAAAAGCTATTTAATCCAACACATTTAATCTCATTTTTGTCTTTCTCACATTTAGATTCCCGTTGTAGCTGATTTACCTGTGGGAAAAAATCTACAAGATCACTGTAGTGCAAATGCAAATTTCCTTCTTGAGTCAAATGTTCCAGAAATACGTCAAAAACTTTCAAATCCATCAAATATTATGCAATATCTCCAAAACAGAACAGGTAATTATTATTTTAGAAAACCGCGTTATTAAATATCCTCCTTGATATTATATGGCTTTTTGACTGAACTAACTATAAATATTCACCACTCAAGGGCGGATCCAGAAATATTCCAAGGGAGGAGCGATTGATTTTTTTTCTTACTTGCTCACTTTTTTCGCCATGCATCCTTGATAACACATGTTGATTACAAATGTTTTGGTCTTCCATTTTGAAAAATTTCCAGATCAGAGCCCCGAATCCCCGCACCCTTTCCCTTAATATCATCAATAAAGATCAACTAAAATTGCTTTTTTTTTTGAACTTCAAAATCTAAAAACTACTGGAGAAGAGTCCCTCAAGAGAGGAGCGATCGCCCCCATCGCAACTCCCTTGTATCCGCCCTTGTCACCACTTGAAAACAGATTTATTTTCAATAGAGAAGTTTACAAACGTTTTTCCTGCATATTTTTTTTTTGTATCTATAATATTCAAATTACTGAAAAACAAAAAGTAAAGCAAGTTTATACCATTATCCCGTAAATAATTCTACCTCTTAAATTTTAAATTTTTATTATTGCTATTTCGCCATTAATTCATTCCACATAAACTTTTGTCAAAATTTTTAGCATTATTAATTCTTGTCTATTTAAATTTAAAAAAACTAAAATAATTCATATGAAAGAAAAAATTAATATAATTTCAGTTTTTCAAGCAAATGAAATGTCAGTGCACGGTAACAGTGGAAAACGTTTCAGCGGTGCTTAAGAAATGACTTGATAAAACTCTCAATGGGGCTAATAAACATAGACTGCACTGTTATATTTCACGATTATCAAATTTTAAAAAGAATTTAAAATAAACGAAGTATTTTACTGGCTACTTAAAAAATCATCTTAAAGTCTTGAACAATTATCTATATTTTGTAACATTTTACATTCACAAAACTTTAAGCAGTGCAACTTAGAAAACTTACGCACAGGGGCAATTCAAAAAATTAGTAGAAGTTTTTAGCAAAAATGACATATAACTGAAATAAATTTGGACTACATAAAAAATGATCATTGCTTTAAAATTGCACACACAAGCTCATTTCTATCTTTTTCAAGGTATTTAAAAAAATTATAGAATATTCTGTGTCTGGAACTTTTTTTGCTTTGTGCACAAATTTTGTCAAATAAGTTGTTCCTTTTTTGCAGGACCACTTGCCTCAACAGAATTTGTTTCCATGGTAGCTTTCTTAGATGGTCAATCTATTGTTCCAAAAACAGACTTTCCTAATCATCAGCTGTATTTTGCAGAATTCTCAACATTACTGCCTAGGTTGCAGTTTGGTCTCAAACCTGAAGTAATATCTTTTATTATATTGAGTAACACAACTGATAAAGCGAAACACGAATATAGTGTACAAATATACGCTTTTATTCAATGTACAAAAAAGTAATAAGAGAAAAAAACAGGTGGTGACCTAAGGAAGACACTAAAAATAATAATGAAATAGAAAACACATTATTTTTTGACCGAAATTATATAATTTTATTCAAAGGCATTGCTAAACGTTCTATATTATACACTCAGGCACATTGAAAATAGCGACCCAAGAAGAAATCGTCGGATTGATCAGCGACTGCGTCTACAGTGGTGCCAAGCCAGATCAATCTCTACTAATAATAAAGCTGAAGGTGGTTCTGTCTGTCCTTCTTTCTGTCTGTCTGTCTGTTACGCGCGTAGCGCCAAAACCGTTCGGTCGATTTTCATGCCACTTGGCACAAAATTAGGTTGTAGCATGTAGTTTTGCACCTCGAAGAGATTTTTCGAAAATTCCATTTCGTTCTTTTTCTATTCGAATTCTTAGCGGAAATTCGATAAAATAGGGAAGAAATATTTCATACACATTTTCAAGTCTTATGTCATTCGAAAGCTTGAAATTTTCTGCACAAAATGACATTTTTTTGAAGTTTCTACGATCATCAGGAGAGCTGTAACAATTGTTTTAAGAATCCCAGAATTCAAGGCTTACCTTCAGTAAAGCAGGCCAAACGATTCTAAATGTAATAGCTCGAGGATAAAATTTGTTTGAAAAGAGAGATGAAATGAATTATTTTATCGACGGAACTAAACTTTTCATGTTGTTACCATGGTTACGTGTTCATACTTATTTTTGTTTCGTTCTTTTTCCAGCGTTGCCAGACGTAGTATTTTTGATACTACGGTTGTATTTTTTCGGCCCAAATAAGGAGCGTAGTATTTTTCTGGCAACCCTGTTTCCAATATACTTTAATGACTTAATTAAAAGACTTGGCGGGTTTTTTTTTTTTCATTTGCATAGATTTCGCATTTTAGCAATATTGATTTTGGCAACGTTTGGAAACAGTAGTATTTTGTAGTATTTTTTAGAGGAGGCGTAGTATTTTTCTGTTTCAATTCTCTGGCATCCCTGTCTTTTTCCCGGTGAAAATGTGCTTTGGGACCCTACTTGGCGTGTTTTCAAAAAGTCACCAAATGGCGCGTTTTTGCGTGTCTCGCGAAATTGAAAGCTCCGAGAGAAATTACGTAAAACAGTCAGGGTTACCACGCTTGGCACGCCTATCGCCCATTTAGCGAGAAAAGGGTACCTAAAGCACAGATTAACCAAATATCGCATCAATTGCGATATTGCATCGTTCTTTTTAAAGTGTTTCATTTCGGAAAATGTATTGTTTTGTTTTTTAAGCTAGGAAAGAAAACTTTCTTCTTCTTTTAAACTTTGGTAAGATTTCTGTTGGTTTCTGTGAGCAACAAAATTGATCTTATTTTCTCTTTGGGCTTATTTTTGTGCATCTACCCTTGGGGTTGCATTCGAATGTTCCAAGGGGGTGTTTTACCCCTTTAGTGGAGTAAGGGCCATGCTCCACATCAGCGTAAAACGCGACCGAAACTGAAGGAAGAAACCGAAAATCCGGGTACTTTCCATAAGAATACCATTGAATCCATTTTACGCTTCTGCCTATTTTTTCTGCTTTACGTCGATGTGGAGCATGGCCCTAAATCAGTGTTCATTTCAATGCAGACAAAAGTGATATGAATTGGCGATATATTGGAACCACTTGGCGATATATCGCCAAGCTTTTGGTCGCCAAGTATTTGCCGCCATTTTGGCGACATATCACCAAGTTGGCGAAAAAAATTGTTTTCTTTTTTTTTATTTAGACTCAATTTGGCGCTATTGGCGATATTTTGCGAAAAATCCACTGAATGATGTTAAAATCGGCGATTTTTAGGGGATTAATCATTGTAAAACATTTTTTTTGCATGTTTCGTGGCAAACTAGGGATATAAATGTTTGAACTGTTATCTTGCTCACTCCAAGCACTATTTTAGCACTTAAGGCATCTACTAAGAAATTTACACGTAAAAATAAGTAGCGTGGGGTCCATACCAGATTTTTATATCATACTTTGAAGGACTTATAGTTGAATTACAACTAAAATAGAGCATTTTTTCTGCGATATCAGTTATTTTACAAATGGACTTTTAATTTTATACCACGGGCAAAGCCGTGCGGGTACCGCTAGTGTCACATATTGGCAAAAAGTTGTGTTTAGTGATGAGTCTCGGTTTGTTTAAGGGACTGATGATAGCCGTGTACCGGTGTAGAGGCGCCCAGGTGAGCGGTACAATTCCTCCCACACTGTTCTACATTACACTTCCCTCACAGCCTGTATAATGGTCTGGGGGCCATATCCTATGATAGCCGGTCCAATCAGTGGCGTAGCGTAGGGGGGGCAAAGGGGGCACTCGCCCCGGGCGGCACTTTGCTAGGGGCGGCAAATTCTGCAACAATTTTTTTTATTAATATTATTTTTTATGACAAATTATGCATAACTAAATCTGCATTAAAAGCTTTTTTATCCCCTCTCCCTTCAAATCAAACTTGTTTGCATGCAGCATGCAGTCCGTTATCACTGGCACATGGTGTGGGACAAATATCAGGAAATTTTGGAAGCGATAGAAAAACTGACAGAGAACGGCGAAAGCTTGAACACTCGGACAGACGCAGGAGCTTTGCTGATTGCAATACAATCATTTTCTTTTCTGTGTTTTTTAGGCCTATGGAAGCCTGTACTGCAGGAAGTCAATGATGCGTGAATATATTTACAAACAGCGGGCTCAGCTTGTATCAGTGTGCATATAAAATAAATGCATTGCAGATGTTACTTACAGAGAAGAGATAAGAACTTATAGAGGGTGCTATAAGTGATGCGAAAACTTTGTTCGAAGATCTCGGGATTTCAATGGATCGTCCCAGAAAAATAACGAAGAAACATGTGTTTGGAGATGGAATCAAAGATGCTGCCCTGACATATGAAAACGAACTGAGAAGAAAGTTTTTTTCTTCTTTAGACAAAATAATGGTAGAAATTCTGGATAGATTTAAGCATTTACAGAATTTGGCACAAGTTTGCTTTTCTCGTTCCAGCGAAGCTGCTAGACGTTGAAGACGGCAGCTTTGATTTAGAGCACTTCAATAGCGATGTTGATGAAAACGAATTCAAGCTTGAACGAATGAGGCTAAGGACTTTCGCTACTGCCACGGGTGATATTGATGAATTGATGAAGTCAAGCCCACTCGATTTATTAAAATATACAGTGGAAATCAGACTAGAAGCCTAATATAATCATACTTCTCAGAATCTTTCTATCAATACCGATTAGCAATGCCAGTTGTGAGAGAAATTTTTCAAAATTGAAATTAATAAAAAATTACCTAAGATCAACCATGAGTACCCTCAGATTATCCAATCTGGCAATTTTGGCTATAGAGCATGAAACAACTGATTTAGTCGATATTGATAGCGTTGTGAAAGATTTTGCTATGATGAAAAGTAGGAAAATAAAATTTTAGGTAAAGCAGTTTTTTCTCTTTTTTTTTTTTCTTTCCTTTTTTTTTAATTTTTTTTTAAGTATAAATCTATCAGGTATATTATAATTACAGCTTTTTTCCTTTTTCAGTAAAAGATTTAAGAAATGCTACCAGTGTATGCTGTTTAATATTATTCTGCTTAAAATGATTTCATTTAGGGAAAATATTACCTCTCATATTTCAGTCATTTTAGAAAAAGATTTATTAGAATTTTTCGATCAGCATTTCCTGTTGTAGGATGAATACATTAAAATGTAAAACATGGTGTGGATTAAAAAGAAGAAAAAATCCCGTTTTCATTCAGTAAAAAAATGTCATCATTTCTCGGGCAAGAGGGGGGGGGGCAGGAGAAAAGAGAAGGGGCGGCAAATATGGTGCATGCCCCGGGCGGCAAAATCCTACGCTACGCCGCTGGGTCCAATCTAATTGTGATGTGTGGAAACTTAACCGGCTAACGTTACGTTGATGATATTCTTCAACCCCATGTGGGACCTTTCCTAAATGACCTCCCAGGGGCAATTTTCCAGCAAGATAATGCTCGTCCGCATACAGCAAGAGGTGCTCAAGGCTTCCTACGTCATTTTCAGATTCTTCAATGGAGGGCCCGCTCCCCCGACTTATCCCCTATAGAGCATGTGTGGGATCAGCTAAAACGTCAGATGCCATCGTGTCACTCTGTGCGTGATTTGGAGTTGGCTGTTACAAATTTGCGGGCCCATCTGCCTCAGGACAACATCAGGCGTCTAATCAACTCAATGCCAGATCGTGTGGCGGCATGTATTGCAGCTAGATGTGGTCCAACGAACTATTGAAGTTGCTCTGTATGTGTGTCCTTGCACATCCTGTATTCGTTCAATTGTCTTGATTTTAAGATCAAGTGAATATCTCATCCGTATCATTATGTGTATTAAATTTCATTTCAATCCGATGCTTTCTTCTTGGTTCGCTATTTTCAATGTGCCTGAGTGTAAAAGATTAAGAGAATCTTTTAGTGTTCTGCAAATGTTACAGAATAAAATTTTGGAAAACAACATTAGATTGATTGAAATGTTCGAAATAAAAAACCAGCATAAATAAAACACAAGTTTTCAAGACAAAAACAAATTAAACACAAATCTAGCAAACAAACGCACAATTTCAATCATTGTACGAAATACAATACATAGCTATTTACAACAGATAGCTGATTAAGCAATAAGTTACAGCCCCGACAGAAAACATCAAAATAAGCTGGGAGTGCCAGAAAAAGCTTTTAGCTAAGATAAAAACCGGCGAGAGACCACAGTGCATCGTGGCCGTCGTAATCGATCTGCCGGTTTATTTCATGTAACGTTAATACTATTAAAATCTGTCCGCGTCTGTCTGTCTGTCTGTCCATCTGAAGCTTGAACTCCTCAGAAACCGCTGAAAGTAGAGAATCAAACATATTACCATTCGACTCGAAATTTTCTAAGGAAGACAATAAGACCAACCGCGTAATTCTACGACGTTAATTAGCTGAGATATTAATTAAAACTTTAATTAAATTTCTTGCACTTTTCAAAATTCCAAGACATTTATTTCTTTCCGTTGCCATTTTAAATTAAAACGTTAATTAAATTATTGAACTATTTGAGATTCCAAGACATTTATTTCTTACCGTTGCCATTTTGAATTACTTGTCACATAAGGGGCAAAATGGTTGTTTTTCGTGAAATGGTCTTTTTACGTTATGACAGGTTTATATATCATAAAGTGATGTTTGAAGGAAACTAAAAACATAACTTTCGTTTTAGGTTTACGAACAAGTGTACGGTCCTTACAAAAACAAACCATTCTATGCATGTGTCGTCCATATGCTTCAACCAAGAAGCAGAGGAACTGTAACACTTAAATCAGCAGATCCTTACGATCCACCTGTTATTGATCCGAATTATTTCGAAGATCCAAAAGATATAGAAGATATCGTGCAAGGTACGTTTCATTTTGCCATAATTGTAAAAGTAATTTTCTAGTACATTTTGACTAACTAAGATATAAGTAATTGAACGTAACCAATTGTCTGTAGTAACATGACTGCTTAATATATAAGATGGGGTGTAAAAAGGTTTTGGAACCAAAGTGTAATTTCTGAACATTCGATCTTTTCTTATGACTATCGCGCAGGTAGCAAATAAGTATGTACAAGCCAACAATCATTAATTCTGTAAAAACGGAGCAAACTTTCCACTCTTCCTTCAGTTCCTTTAAATTTGTGTTTACGTCATACTGCATTTTACATTACACAGTTAAATCACAGTCCGCCCTGGCGAGCTTTATCCCCATTTTTTCTTACCTTAATCTCAAATTTGAATTTCATATGAAGAATAGTCTGTCTGTAAGTATTTTATAAGAATAGTACCTTACTCTAATGTACCGCCAGATGCTCAGTGGTCGAAAGTAACGACCTATAACTAGCAGAACTACTGTAGTTGCTACATTTTTAGAGTAATTTGCAGGGAAGGGCAATATTTTTCTGAAAAAGTGGCTTGAACCTATTTTCGCAATGGTTAATTATAAGAAATACGAAGGTATCAAATTAAATACTAAAGCCGATTGAACCGCTTAGTGAAAATGACCAAGTTAGTCATACGCATTAAAAAAAAATACTACTTGGTTCTCTTCCTTAATTTTTACTTGTTACTCATCCGGGAACTTAACTTACTAAATTAATTTTTAGTCAATACTTTTCTTTTACTCTTTTTACTTTCTATTTGTATTTAATATGTTTTATTTGCTTACTTATTTATTTATTTGAAATGTTTGACACTCGCTTCCTTTAAAACAAATACTTCATCTTTAATATTTTTAACACATAAAATAATTTTAATCAACATAATATTAATTAATTCCTCTTATACGCTGTAAAAAATGAATGTTGTTTTTACAGTATAATAGAGCTAATTTTATAGTAATAAACTGTTAAAATTGCTAATTTTACAGTTTTAAACTCGAACCTCTGCTGCCAGTGTTATACTGTTGTTTTTACAGTACAAAACAAGTAAATTTTACAGCAAAAAAACTGTGAAATTGCTAACTTTATAGTAAGAAACTGTAAAATAACTAGTTTTGCAGTTCATTATTGTGCATTTTACAGTTTTGCATTGGAACCTCAGCTGCCAGTATTATGCAGTAAAAACAATTCATTTTTTGCAGTGTTAGGGCCATGCTCCACATCAGCGTAAAACGCGACCGAATTTGAAGGCAGAAACCGAAAATCCGGGTACTTTCCATAGGAACACCATTGAATCCATTTTACGCTTCTGCCTATTTTTTCTGCTTTACGTCGATGTGGAGCATGGCCCTAACTCTTAGGGCCCTGCTCCACATCAGCAGAATACGGGATCGAAACCGAAAATCCGAGTACTTTCCATAGGAACACCATTTAATCCGTTTTACGTTTCTGCTTTATTTTTCTGCTTTACGTCGATGTGGAGCAGGGCCCTTACTCTCCTCTTTCTGTAACAGGACTGAAAACGTGCATGAGGATAAGTAACACGCCGGCTATGAGGAAAATCGGCTCCAAACCTTTCGAGACCACTTATCCAGGCTGCGAAAAATATGCCCACGACGAAGATTCTTACTTATGGTGCCAAGTGAAGTCTGTAGTGGTGACACAGTCTAACCCAGTTGGAACGGCGAAGATGGGTAACGTGTATGATCCAAGCACCGTGGTCGACCCTCAGTTAAGGTAATTTTAAAGCTTTGCTATCGTTTTAGCTTAAAATTAGCTTTAAAAACACTAAGCACTTTAACCCATTAATGCCTGACATTTTTTTTTCAAACATATTGTGTATACTAGTTACAAACAGTGTTTAATGGACAGGAAAAATAATTTTAAAAATATTATGTAAAAAATTATTTTTTTATTAATTAAAGAAAAATCGTCCCTTAAAAGTAACGATAGACCCCAGAGGATACATACTTTTTTTACTATTTTTTTTTCTGTCTACGATATAATATTTGAAAAGAGATTTTATAATAAAAAGAAATAAAATCAGCAATTAACATAAACTGGAAAGCTGGGAATAACTTTGAAAACTTGCCTTTTTTTCTTGAGATTGTGAACGATGTGATTTTTGATAAAGATCATATTAAAACTGCTACAGAACACACTTTACAATGGTTATATGCTGCAATCTGTAAGTAACGAATTGAAACAATATCAAGGTCCTAATTGAACACTATTGTTTGGTTGAAATGTTCATTTGGGGGAAATTCGGGCCCTTTTTTGGACCGTCCCTAAAAAGGGACGCTAGGCAATAATGGGTTAAACTATTCATGTGGGTTCAAGCTGTAATAAAATTTCCTAAAACTGTTATTCGTAAAAATGCAAACAAGATTGTTGAAATTTAAATTATTTTTAAAGTCTTGCTCAACGAGAAATGCTGTCATAAGACAAGAATTATATTTTTAAAAACTTTCCTCTTAGCGTACATGAATTTATAATATCGTAAGCTCAGTACAATAGCGAAAAGTTTCAAAATGTGATGTTTGCTACACAAAACTTCTAAACAACCAGATATACGGCAGTTGTTCAGCTATATTATAATGGTACAAGGTGCTGACACAAGAAGACGCATAACCAAGAAGTGAATAAATGAAATTCAACTTCATTTTAAATAAAATTAAATTTAAAGGTTAACTTGAAAATATGATGAAATTTGGTGAAATAACAAAACAAAGTGTACTAGTAACAGTAATTTTATGAATCATATTCCAAGTCAAAAACACTCTTAACAGAAATAAAGTACCTCAAATAATAAGACATCTGCAAAACGAACATACTTCACAATATTTTAATCATTCCCCATAAGCGAAAATGATCTTCCTAGCTTCACTTAATTCTGAGTTACATTGTAAATCTCATTCAAATGTTCTTGCCAGAGCACATTAATATTTTGTACTTATAATACTAACGAACAGTTGTTAAAGCCTAAACTATTTTCGAAAATATTGGATACGGTAGTGGAGAGTTTTCTTCCTCTCCTTGCTACCACTCTCTTTGCTACCTTGATCTTGAACTTCCCTGACAATTTTATGCACGCTTCTTTTTTTTTTTTTCTTTTTACTTTAAACTTTTGTTCAGATTTTAGAAAGATGTTGTAAGACTAGAGACAGAAGTATAAAACAGATGGTGTGTAAGACAGATATACTGCACCTCGATACGGATTTTTTAATTCGAGTTTTATGCCATTTTCAAGCAAATTTTCACATGTATTCTGCAATTTAGAGGCAAGAAAAAGTAACAGTACCTATGAATAGAAAGTCTTGAAACTACTTTTCTACAAGATGAAATTCTTACAAAATGTCCAAGTTGATTTGAACAACAGTTATAAGAGTTTTTTATATCAAGTAATGTAAGATTATTTTACTAAACAAAAAATTCAGAACCTAAAATGGAAATTTTTCTTGTAAAACTTGGTGCTAAATCAATGATGTTCTACTTATCCCTATTCTAATGCTTACATTAATGTTCTGCATTCTATGGGCATTTTTAGGTACTTTTTAAGTTTTGTAATCACATTTTTCGAGAATGTATATTCTTTATTTACAAAAATTTAAAAACTCTATAATCCTCAAAAGCCTTTGTTTTAGTTCGACTTGATTTTTAACGGATGTATTTTCATCCGTGAACCCACTTCTGTGCATTGAAAAAAGGCTTAACTGTAACCCCAAAACATGCATCTGTAATTCCCGGCAAATCTGTGCCATTTAACGTTGTAATTTATCTTTTTCTTTTGAACTCATTTTATTTTATATGATATATTAATATATAAAATCACATGTTTATAGCAAACTACACTTTTCTTCGCAGGGTGAAAACAGTGAAAGATTTGCGTGTAGTAGATGCATCCATAATGCCTATAATTCCATCCGGAAACGTTCTCATCCCGACGATAATGATTGCAGAAAAGGCTTCCGACATCATCAAACGAACAATTAGATGTGAGGAACATTCAGAAGGACCAAAGAACTGGAAAGACGACGATGCACCTAGTTGGAATACACCTAAGCCACCTGCACAATCTATTAAACGCAGTGGTGCGGAATATGCTCTAGCAAGTCAGAACCGCCCTTTCATTTCAGACGCCATAGTTGACTCCAACCACGCCACAAATTGTGAAGTTAATTGTGGGGCTAAGGATATTCCTTCTACCCTTGTGTGGAATAAAGAACTCCCAGCACTTTCTGTGTGGCATCAGGCACTGTCTCATGCGCAGAACCAAACAATGACACCACATGCATCAACAAATCCATATTTTCCGAAGATGAAAGGAACGCCTCCACCATCAGTAAATCAAAACTTGCCGATAATTAAAGGAATGCTTCCACCAACAACAAATCACAATTTTCCGTTGATGAAAGGACTACTTCCATCTCACATTAATACAAATAATATGCCGTCTCTCATAGTAATTTCCCAAAACCAGCCAATCATCACTTCAAGTCAAGCAGCAGCTCTGCAACCAGAAAACAAGCCGAGTTCGATAAATTTGAATCAGCAGACACTATCTAATTTAAATCCAAATCTCATCACCCATGTTATCAACTCCAATCAAGGCAGCACAAATATAAACGAAAATGTTCAAAATTCTCTAAATACTAATCAGGTTCAATCGCAGCGAAATGGAAACATCATGCAAATGCCTTCTACCATAGCTTCAGAAGCTATGAATGGAAACCAAAATGTTGTGAGGAACATAACGAATGGAGTTCAGCAAATACAAGACACAATATTAAACAACATGCAACAAAATCCAAATATAATGACAAATGACAATCAACAAGGGTTTGGTACAAATATGAACGGAAATCGACCGATACAAAATAACATGAATGGAAATATGGCTTCGCAAAATACCATGATGGATGTCAATCAGCAAATGCCAATTACTATGATGAATGGAAATCAACAAGTGCCAAATACGATGATGAATGGAAATCAGCCAATGACAAATACTATGATAAATGGAAATATGGCCTCTCAAAGTGCCATGATGGATGTCAATCAGCAAATGCCAAATACTATGATGAATGGAAATCAGCAAATGCCAAATACTATGATAAATGGAAATCAGCAAATGCCAAATACGATGATGAATGGAAATCAGCCAATGACAAATACTATGATGAATGGAAATATGGCCTCTCAAAATGCCATGATGGATGTCAATCAGCAAATGCCAAACACTATGATGAATGGAAATCAGCAAATGACAAATACTATGATGAATGGAAATCAGCCAATGACAAATACTATGATGAATGGAAATATGGCCTCTCAAAATGCCATGATGGATGTCAATCAGCAAATGCCAAATACTATGATAAATGGAAATCAGCCAATGACAAATACTATGATGAATAGAAATATGCTACCATCAACTGTCATCATGAATGAAAATCAACCCCTCCAAAATAGCATGATAAATGGAAATCAACTATCCCAAAATAACATGAATAGAAATCAGCCGACATCAACTACCACGAATGGAAATCAGCCGACATCAACTACCATGAATGGAAATCATGCCCTTGAAAATACCATGATGAATGCAAATCAGGTATTGCAAAATAACATGATGAATGGAAATCAGCGTTCACAAAACAACATGATAACTGGAAATCAACCCTTTCAAAATATCATGATGAAGAGAAATCAGGCATTACAAAATACAATGATGAATGGAAATCAACCGCTACAAAATATTGTGATGAATGGAAATCAGGTATTTCAAAATAATTTGATGAACAACAATCAACCGCAACAAAACAGCATGATGAGTGGAAATCAGGCCTTACAAAATACTATGATACAGCCGGCATCAACTACTATGATAAATGGAAATCAACCAACGCAAAACAATGAGAGTAGAAATCAAAGGTTACAAAATGCCATAGTTAATGGAAATCAACAAATACCAAATAATATGATGAATAGAAATCAGGCGTTACAGAATACCATGATGAGCCAAAATCAGCCATTGCAAAATACCATGGGGAATGGAAACCAGCCAACGTTAACTACCACGACAAATGGAAATCAGCTGCTACCAAACTTTATGATGAACAGAAATCAATCAATGTCGACGAATGTTGTGAATGGAAACCAATTTGTACCAAGTAACGTAATGAATGAAAATCAGCCAGGGACAATCATCACAGCAAACAGAAATCAACAAGCCATATTCCCTGGAAATCAGGTAGCAGTAAATGGAAATCAGCAAATGCCTAGTAACGTAATAAATAGAAATCAGTATACTCCAAGCATTATTATGAACTGGAACCAACAAGCTCCAGGTGCCATAATAAACCATAATGGACAACTGTCTACAGCAAGTCTAAATGTTAATCAGCAAATCGCGAATTTAGTTACAAGCGGGAATCAACCAAATTCAAATATTATGAACAATGGAAATCAGCAACAGCCAAATAGGGCTTTAAATGGAAACCAACAATTGCCAAATAATATTGTAAACAGTAATCAGCAAACAATAGGCATGGTCATTAATAGAGCTCAACAAACACCTAACATTGTAAATAACAACAACGGTCAAATTTCAAATAATTTAAGACGAGTCAATCAACAAATTCCAAATATGTTTTTTAACAGAAATCTGCAAACTTCAAATATTCCAATCAATGGGAATTCCCGAATTCCAAATGTACCTCGGAATGAAAACCAGCAAATTCCAAATGTGCCAACAATGGGAAATCAGCAATCTACTGCTATGGTAGTAAATGGAAAGCTACCAAATTTAAACTCAGTAATAAACGGAAATCAAATAACACCAGAAATTATTAATGGAAACCAACAACTGCCAATTGTGATTTCAAATAGAAACCAGCCAGTTCCAAATAACTTGATGAACAATAATATACAAATACCAAACTTGATTACGAGTGGAAATCAAAGAGCCGCAAATATGCTCATAAATGCTAACCAGCAAATTCCAAATACCGGGGGAAATAGAAATCAACAAATTCGGAATATTCCTGAACAAATTCAACCAAGCATGAACGGTAACCATCAAACGGCAAATTCGCCACTGAGCAGAAATCAGCAAGTGCTAAATCCGATAGCGACCCAAAATCAATTACTACAGAATGCTATGATCACTGGAAATCCGCAAATATCTAACACAATGCTAAATGGAAATGATCGATTGAGACTTATAGACTCCAGTGGGAATATTCTAAATTACGTGCTAAATACAAATCAACAAAGTTTGGATAGCGTGTTAAATGGAAATCAACTGAACCAAAACAGGGAATCAAACAGAAATGGAATCGCAAATCCTACGGTGAATCACAATCTACAAACTGGAGGTTGAGAAATATGAACAATTTGGAGACAGTAAACATAAATCAGGCAGTACCAAATACATTTATACAAGGAAACAGACAGAGCATCTTATCAAACGGCAACCAACAAATTCGTAGGAATAGCATTAATGCAAATCAACAAGTGGAAGGTATATTGACTAGCAGACAACTTTCAACACCGAGTTCCTCAACAAATACAAATCAACAAATATCCGATCAAGTATCTGTAAACCCACAAACTGTTAACTCTGCAATGAATGCTAATCAAAGAGGTTCAAATACGATCGCGAACAACAATCAGCAAATTGGAAATACCGTAGTAAGTGGCATTCAGCAGTTTGCAAATTCAGCTTCTAATAGGAATCCAGGAGCACAAAATGCTGAAGCAAATGCAAACGAACCAGAATACGCTAGGTTGGTAAACAGCAATCAAAATTTTCAAAGCAGCATGTACAATAATAACCAGCAGACACCAGCACGGACATTGAGTGGAAATATTGGGTCCTTAAATAGAATTTTAATCGCAAATCAGCAAATTCAAGGGTTAATGGATAATCTGAATCAGCAAATTCCAATTCTGACGACAGATAGAAATAGTTTACAACAAGTACAAGATACCATAATGAACATTAATCGACAAGGATTGGGGATAATGAATGGAAATCAACAAGTACCTGAGAGTATAACAAATGAAAGTCAGCAACTCTCAAACACAGCAACAAATATACCTACACAAGACATGAGTGCTACTACAAACGAAAATATGCAGTTATTGAACTCTATGGTCAATGGAAATCCTCAAGTATTAAATTCAGTTATGAATCAAAATCAACAAGTCACAAATGCAATAGTAAATGGAAACCAAGAGATACCAAACACAGTAATAAATGGAAACCAGCAACCACCAAATGTCATGATGAACAGTAATCAACAGACGATTAGCACAGTTTCAAACGGAAATTTGCAAATGTTAAGAAATGTTATGAACATAAATCAGCAAGATCTATCTTCTGCCATAACTAATAATCAACAGTTGAGAGGCATTTCAGGTAACTCTAATCAACAAAATACGAATATGGGAAATGGTGCAATCTCTCTACCTGATACAAGCAATGGAAATCAGAGAATTCAGAATACTCAGAACGAAAATCCGCCTATCCAGAATGGAGCTATAAATGGAAACCAACAGTTGCCAAATATTCTATATAGAAATCCTCAAATTCAAAACCAAGAAAACGTGAATCAGTTAAGTATGACAATTGGATCTCAGCCAGTATCGATGCTTTCGAACAGTTCATCTTTAAGAATGTTGAATGAAAACCAAATTCCAGCAGAAATTTTAACTCAAAACCAAGCTGTACTAAGCATGTTCAATAACCAAATGATTCAAAATACGATGAGTGGAAATCAGCAATTTCCAAATTCACTGAATGCGAATCAGGCAATTCCAAATGCACTAAATGGAATTCAGCCGCTTCAAAACGCCATAAACGGAAATCAGCAACTTCAAAATGCCCTAAATAGAAATCAGCCACTTCAAAATACCCTAAATGGAAATCAGGGCCTTCAAGACACACTAAATGGAAATCAACAACTTCAAAATGTATTACGTGGAAATCAGCAGATTGCAAATGCACTGAGTGAGAATCAGGCAATTTCAAATACCCTAAATGGAAACCAGCCACTTCAAAATGTCCTAAATGGAAATCAGCCACTTCAAAATACCCTAAATGGAAATCGGGCAATTCCAACTGCACTGAGTGGAAATCAGGCAATTCCAAATTCACTGAGTGGGAATCAGGCAATTCCAAATGCACTAAACGTAAATCAGCCGCTTCAAAATGCTCTAAATGGAAATCAGCCACTTCAAAATGCCCTTAATGGAAATCAACCCCTTCAAAATGCCTTAAATGGAAATCTGCCAACTACAAATGCACTGAGTGGAAATCAGGCCATTCCAAATGCACTAAATGGAAATCTACCAATTACAAATACGCTTAGTAGAAATCAGCCATTTCAAAATGCACTAAATGGAAATCAGCCAATCACAAATGCATTAAATGGAAATCAGCCACTTCAAAATGCCCTTAATGGAAATCAACCCCTTCAAAATGCCTTAAATGGAAATCTGCCAACTACAAATGCACTGAGTGGAAATCAGGCAATTCAAAATGCACTAAATAGAAATCAGCCTATTACAAGTGCGCTAAATGGAGTTCAATCAATTCCAAATACGCTAAATGGAAATCAACCAATTCAAAATGCTCTGAATGGAAATCAGCCACTGCAAAACGTACAGAATGGAAATCTGCCAGTTCCGAATGTACTCAATGGTAATCAGCCAATTCAAAATCCACTGAATGGAAATTCGCCATTAACAAATACACTAAATGGAAATTCGCCTTTAACAAACGCAGTAAATGGAAATCCGACACTTCAAAATGCCCTGAACAGAAATCAGCCACTTCAAGATAGCCTAAATGGAATTCTGCCAGTTTCAAATGCCTTAAGTGGAAATCTCCCATTTCCAAATGCACCAAACGAAAATCTGCCAATTCAAAATTCTCTGAATGAAAATCAGGCGTTCCAAAATGCCGTCATCGGGAATCAACAAATTCAAAATGCACTAAATAGAAATCAGCCCATTACAAGTGCGCTAAATGGAGTTCAATCAATTCCAAATACGCTAAATGGAAATCAACCAATTCAAAATGCTCTGAATGGAAATCAGCCACTGCAAAATGTACAGAATGGAAATCTGCCAGTTCCGAATGTACTCAATAGTAATCAGCCAATTCAAAATCCACTGAATGGAAATTCGCCATTAAGAAATGCAGTAAATGGAAATCAGCCGCTACAAAATGCACTGAATCGAAATCAAGCACTTCAAAATGCATTGAATGGAAATCAAGCACTTCAAAGTGAGTTGGCTGGAAATCAACCAATTACAAATGCATTAAACAGAAATCAACCACTTCAAAATGTTTTAAATGGAAATCAACCAATTATAAGTGCACTAAATGGAATTCAGGTAATTACAAATGTACCAACTGGAAATCGTCAAATTACAAATACATTAAATGGATCAATATCAGAAATTCCTAATGCCCCAACCAGAGAAGGTCTAAACATGTTCACTGGAAACCAACCTATGGCACTCACCAACCAACAGGGCACCGGCCTCTTGAATGAACAATTGCAAAACGTAAGGAGTGGTAACCAGCAGATTTCTTCAGAGTTCAATAGAAACGTTCAACCTTTGAGCAACACTCTCAATGGAAATCGTCAAACTCAAGACTTTATGAACCGTTCAAGCGAAGCACGAGAAAATTTGTTTAACGACAATAGAAATCCCCCAAATGTAAATCAACAGCTTCCTGGTAACATCAACAATTTAGTTTCAAGTGGTATTCAACAGGAAATTCCTTCAGGAAATTCATCACCTTTAGAAAATGCAAATCCACCAAGCTCTTCAACAATGCAACAAACAACGAGTCAATCCAGTGAAAGTCCAACAGTAGCTGAAAACCAGCAAAAATCGCAAACTGACATACTACAGCAGATTGCTAATTCTTTGAGTCAATTGTCAAGTATAATAAGTAACGACAGACCAACTATCCGGGCAAACGAAATGGAAACGCTACTCAATGCAACAAATATTCTTCAGTCTCTGCAAAAAAACAACCCAGGAATTGTTCCTTTGAATAATAATCCATCTACTAACT
Organism: Uloborus plumipes; assembly: GCA_038373865.1. Classification (NCBI taxonomy): domain Eukaryota; kingdom Metazoa; phylum Arthropoda; class Arachnida; order Araneae; family Uloboridae; genus Uloborus; species Uloborus plumipes. The sequence continues at coordinate 52,187 of JAXGGA010003215.1, read as the reverse complement.
TGGGGAGCAATAGAGACCAATTAATGGATATTATCTCCAGAGAGATAGCACCCGGAACCATCTCAACTCTTCTTCAAGTCGAAGCGTTGTGCATACAAAAGTTGTGCGATTCCTTGTTAGATTATATGCAGTGTCAAAGAAATAACCGCTGCCAAAACAACCGAGAAGTTTCCCTGTTAATGTACAGTTCTCTATGCAATAAAAGATAAATATTTGATTAAGTATTTAATGTCCTATCATATATATTTTTTTTCTCTCAGTTATCGGTACTGCTGTAGTAAATTCGTACATTATTTTTTTGTAACAAGAAACTCCAAAAAGTGTTTTCCATTTAATAAACTATTTTTTAAACAATGTTTTGTTTTATATATCAACCCCTAATCCCGTAAATTAATTACGATTTCTTTCCAAAGTACAACTTACAATTTTAATGCCAAATATGTTCTATGAAATCATTAGTAAACGAGGCATCTCTCATTTTGGAATTTGAGTTTGTATTTTAGCCCATTTTGTCAATGATTCAATTCTTGTACAAGTTAAAATGAAAGAACATATCAATGTTTCACTTATATGATTCGTAAAAGTAATTCTGGTGCACATAATGGCTCAGTTTTTGATAATCCATTCTTCCTGTTTGCTCAATTTTCTTCGTGTTTTTCTGCAGAACACTTAATCGTTAAAAAGTACTAAAATTGTCATCAAAAATGTTTTAAAAAAATACAATATTCTTAACAGGTCAAATCAATGCAAGCACAAAACATCTGCTGCAGTGTAATTAAGAATACAATATTCCTCTGGTAAGTTGGCCTCCGACATTGACAATGTTTCTCTTTTTCGGGTAATAGGAAAGGGTAATTGGCATTTAATTGAGTTGCGTAACTTTGTAGTCACTTTGCAAAAGCAGTTCACGGCAAATTCCTCTTCTCATTTACTCAAAAAAGAGAGAAACATTGTGAATGTTGGAGGTCAACTTACCAGAAGGGTATTATATAATAAAGATTATTAATTTCATCCCTATAGTTGAAAGACATCATAACACATGACGGTTAAACGAAGTAAAAGCAAAGCATGCCACAATTACACAACTGTCTCCAATGATAAGCGATAAATGGAAAATCAGAAGATGTAAAAAAGTGTAAAATTTCAACTTAAATTAAGAGCGCGGGAGTTCTTTATGAAAAAATACTTTTCTTAAATGAAAAAATAAACAATTGAATGAACCAAATCCGTTCCCGAAAAGTTTCATAAATGTAATTAACCCTACACTGCATGGTGTTGCCAATTGGATACATGGGCAATTTGACCTCCTTATGAGCAGCAGAATGTAGTCATAAGGCAACTCAATGCATAAAAAGCAAGTATTGGGTATATTTAAAGCAATTATCACCATTTATTCTCCATACATGGCAACACTGGTCTGTTACATGCTCTTAAATGAATCCATTTGGATAGCTTTTAAAATCACTTAAACTACCAAGTTTTGAAATTATTTTTTACAATGAAATATTTTTCTTTGTCTTTTAAAGAAATAATAACGTGAATAAAAACATTTATCTTTCGTTTAAGATGCGTTTTACATCAAAATAATTATTTGGAAAAAATCTAGGACATAATACATGTCTGTAGCCATTTGGCAACATTATGCAGTAAGCATCCAGAGAACACTTCGATTCATCTCTGTAGTTCATGAAGTATGTGCTTTGTTTATGTTTCGCGCTAGCTTCTTTCTCTTTTTGGAAGGTATAAAATAATCATGCGGACCCAAAAGTGGTACTTTCGGCTGTTCTACCGTTTATTAGACCTCGCAATTATCAATGCTTAGCTGATGTTCAACAGAGTGAACAAACAAAAATCAATAGGGAAAAGCCTTCAAAACGTGTTCATTTTAGATTTCAGTTAGCACAAACGTTGTGCTTACACGGACAAGTAAAATTATTAATAATTTTAAAATATAGTTTTGAAAAAAACTAAAAAATACGCTTTTACATAGGAATGCGCTGTGATCATCACGGGTTTCCCTCTGATTTTCAAAACTACTGAATATCCGCACTTAAGTTTACATGCACTTATAATACATCAACATGCAATACAGTTTAGCCTTTAGTATTAAAAATAATATTAAATATATTACTTTTATATTTGCAAAGAACGTAAATTTTATCTTTTATTCAGAGTTACATACATACATACAAACAAACCCACATGTGAAGTTAATAAAAGCGTATTAAAAAGAGGGAGACCATTAGCTACAGAGGAACTAGTTACAAACCAAAAAAAAAAAGAAAGCTTGCGCGAGAGAGCCTTCAAAAGATATCAGATTTGACAGAATTGATCATCGGAAAGAACACAGTACAAATAAACAATGATGTAAAATGTCAAAATGTAAAGGATTACAAGAGTACAGTGCACCAAATGTTCAATTCCTCTATTTTTTTAACAAAAAAAACTAATTTCAAGACTATCATTTAAAATCATTTTTATCTGTTGAATGCATGGTGTAGCCATTTGGCAACAAAACTATTTTTAATTAGAAAGTGGTGAAAATTTAGAGTTAATTTTTTTTTAATATTTTTCCATGTTTTCTTATTACATTGACAAACACACATATTTTTTTCTAAGAAAAATAAAAAATCATGCAGTGTAGGGTTAACCAACTTTAAATGATTAAATAATAGTTATTCCGAACAAAATAAAAAAAACACCTAAGTTATCGGTTATTGAAATAGCAAAAATAATACGGTGTGTGATTTTACAGAAAAATCAAAACCCTTTGTTACTCGAGCGCCAATAGCCAGTTATAACGAGCAAATGGGTTCCTTCACCGGCGTTATAAGCGAGTTTGACTGTAACAGTAAGCTGATAATCATAAAAACGTACTTAAAGTATCAGTAATAAGTATTTAAAAACTATATGTGTAACACTTTCAATTCAAGACTATCTCCTGAAAAGAAACTTACTTGATATACTGCTTATGTACCATTTGCATATTGAGCTGTCTCATTAACTGATACTTTTGACGATGTCCACCTCCCTAGCTGAGTCAAAATAAAACCGTACGTGAAAATGGCACTCGCGACATTTACAACAAAACTTTTCTTTACTGTGAAAAACTTCCATCCAGTTATTACCACTCTTTTAGGAAAATCGTTACACACTGTAAACAACAACACAGACATTTCGGGTTCACGGAAATGACTATGAGCCTCGTGCTGATACACACAACGCTTAACAGCTAGTGCCGCTTCGTATATATTTGAGGCCCTGAAACTCAGGGATAAAAAGAGAGGTATGACGAAGAGCAGAGTCAGGATGTCGGTAGACAAGATTAAGATGTTTAGGTCTTTGATAGACAGTGTTGCCAAAATTGTGGTTACGCAAAATATAGTCCAAACTAGAAATGCAAACAGGAAGGTCAACAGCAGAGATAAGCTGTTTTCAATCAATGTGACGCATGATACAATTCGATTTGAATAAAAGGTGTAATACTTGAACATTTCTTTTGAAGTAGCAAATTTCTTCCGGTTTAGTTTCTTCTTGAAACATAAAATCGTTGATTTCATCGTCCTCAACGCATAGGAGCACAATAACATGCACATGCTTTGCATATAATAGTTTTGCTGCTGCACTATGAGATCGACTGCAAGTAACGAAGAACAAGATATCCAAAAATTGTTAGTGTACCATCCGAAAAAGGAGTCTTCTTGATACATTTTCCGAGTTTTTGAATTTAGGCAATGCTTTACAGTGTAGCTTAAGCTAATGATAGGAATTATCGAGGCAAGAGCTAAAAACCCCATAATTCGAGTCACCTCGTATGACTTGCTTCCTCTTTTCACACCAATACCAATGTGCAGTTTTCTCACTTTTATCATCATCTCCACAACAAGATGTCTCTTTTCGATTAACACCAAGCGAATGCACAAACAGCAGACGTTTGCAGTGATTACTGAAAACAGCATTCCTAAAGGAGCTTTCTCGATTTTAGCGAAAGCGTTATAGAAATCATTCACTATTCTGTAACAAGCGAAAATAACACTGAAAACATCTGCAACGTGAGTTACATAGATCTGCAACGAAGAACTGCGCTTGTTTGGGGATGGAAACACAAAAAACACAGCATAGAAAAACTTGGTAATGATTAAGAAATCTTGCATCAAAGCATTTCGATCGTTGTTACTTGTTTTGCTTCGCTTAGTCACACTTTTACTGATCTGAAAATATATTTTTCGAGTATAAGAACAGCATTCAGAAATTATTTTTTTAATTCTAACAATTTTTAGACAGTTCATTTTGTTCAATATTCATCTGTTTAAATGACGAACCAGTTTCTCTGCTCTCAGACTCTATTAATTACAAATGTAGAAAAAAAACATAAATAAATAGACAAAATATGAAAAAAAAAAACTTAATTAAATCCTTACAAAGAAGGATAGAAGTAGTTTCGGAAAATTATCAAACAAATTCATTTTCTGTCCTCTATTTAAGCATCGAAAGCAGAAGAATATCAAAGGCACCTTTATGTGAAAAACATTTCATGTATTGCAATTACGAAAGCCTTTCAATATTTTAATTATGGGCTCATTGAAGATTCATTTCAAACACACATTTTTATAAGCTTTAATTAATATAAAAGGACGGGTTGCAAGAATAGAAAATCTATCGAAATTCATTAATTAGTCAATTTGAAACAACAATAACGGGAGAAACAACAATACTCATCTATTCAATCATGAGTATTGGCATCAGCTTTGTTCAAAGTTTCTTGATGCATTTCCTAGCAGCCAGAGGAAGTATTATCTCACAACGAGCACCACTCAAAATCGAATTGATTTGAAAAGGAGTCCATAAGTTAAAAAATTTATTAACGGGCACATTGAGTGGATAAATAATGAAGCGCTTTTTAAAGAAAAAGCTTGGTTGAGTTAAATTGTTAAAAATATGAATGATATATTTTTACTTTTTAAACTGGTGAACTAAATTTATTTGAAACTAGAGTTACCCGCCACGGCCTTGCCTGTGGTAAAATTTTCAGTATTTTCACTGCTGTCACGGTATCCGTAATACACGAATTGAAAAAACTAAGTGTATTAAGTATAATGTTGAATTGAAGCGTAATTTTACCAGAGTTTATTAGGAAAAAAAAGATATCTGCCTTGTCCTCGCACAATTGCAATGTTCAAGTTCTGTAACTGCGTATACAAAAATGTTCCTACTTGGCGAAATGATTTACTATGCTTAACAGAGACTATCTTTTTCTTTTTTTTTTAGTTATTTTCGATTTAAACGAAGTTCTAGTTTCCGTTAATGTGATAAAAGGCTCTGATTTTTTAAATTTAATTAGGTTATTTTTTGAAACCACTAAACAACTAGAAACAATTCATTTGAACATCGCATAAGATAGACATTTCTATATAATAGAGGTTTTTTTCATTTGTAGGCTCATTTCATTGCAATTTATAACTTTGACTGTGAATGAAGAACAATATACCACTACGTACTACCCCTGGATCTAAAATAAAGTACGTACATCAAGCAATGTTTTTTCTTAATATTAAAATTTCTTTTTCTAACTCAGACAATTATACCGAACACTCTAAACATATTAAAATGAACTGAACGATAATGACCATAATAACCATGAAGAATTAATCTGACAAAATAAATATTGTAAAAATAATATATGCAACGTATTTTCAGACACTGGAGAACATGGCCTATTACAGCACTCCCTACTACCTTAGCACTGCTTCCTTACTTTGAATTACAAAATCAGTAAATAACATGCGAAGTGATTAAAATTGAAAAAAAATCTTATTCTATAAAATAATCAAGAACTACACAGCTTTCTTCAAACAAAGTTTTACCGTTATGCATTAAAACAGAACAAATAAAAAAACTTTGTACGAAATCTTAATTTATCTTACACTGTAAGAAATAGATGACGTTTTTACAGTATAATACAGCTAATATTATAATAACAAACTAAAAATTGCTAATTTTACAGTAATAAACTAAAATAGCTAGTTTTACAGTTTATTACAGTTCATTTTAAAGTTTTAAACTGGAACCTCTGCTGCCAGTGTTATACTGTTGTTTTTACAGTATAATACAGCTAATTTTTGGTAATAAACTGTAAAATTGTGGGAAATAAACTAAAATTGCTGGTTTTACAGTTTATTACTGTGCATTTTATAGGCTTAAACTGGAACCTCTGGCTGCCAGTATTATATTGTAAGAACAACAGTTTTTTTTTTTTTTGCAGTGTAGTCACTATATTCCGAAAATTAATTTTTAAACTGCGTCTATTAGTGCTCATGCATATAAAGCTATTCACAGAAGCATATGTGCGCTGCACCGATCTGTAATTTTCTGAAAATGGCAGAAAAGAGTTACTACTACAAATTTAAGAAAGAACATTCACTCTTTGAGATTCAAAAGCGAACTTAGCTCGAAATTTTTCTTTGTTAACACATGGTACACACAGAATGAAATGGACATTTTTTCACTTTAGATCAGTGGTGCCTAACCTACAGCCCGCGGGCCACCACTGACCAGAGAAACTGATCCGTGTAGCAAGTAGTTTTAGTCAATGGTACAAATCGAGAAGCACGAGAGGTGACAATGTCACAAATTTGGAACTGCATATTCAGAAATTGGGTTCTGAAAAACATGCATTTAATAAAATAAGCATTAAGTAATGATAACAACAATTATATTGGCTTCTTATTTTCTATCATGTTCCATATTTTTGTATGCTATTAAGAACAGAATCAAATATTTTGAAATTTTATGAGTTCTGTCCAACAAGAATGATTTCAATATGAAGTGCGTCCCGCTGGCAGAAAAAGATTAGGTACCACTGGCATAGCACATGAAATGTTATTTTCCTAACTGCGAAAGCAGCACGCCATACGTTATCATTGCACTAGCAGTTCCCTGGATAAAGCTACGTCTGAAAGCAAAAAGTCCTGACCCAGTGATAATGACTCGAGATGGAAAATCAAAGGCCATTGCGAGTAAAAGACATCTGAGATCTTCTTCTGAGTCTTCAACTTTTATCTTGGCCCGATGCAAGCGAGCCTTCACTCTGTTGGCGGCGTCATTGATCGCGACAGCACGAAAACTCGTCATGAAGAAGCCTGGAACGATCATGACAAAGAGGATTAAATATGGCGCCAGGTTCTCGAATTTAAGTTTTTTGTAGTTCAGTCTGACCAGTAGAGTCGTTATGGAGAAAATAGAACTAATCATAAAGCCATAAAGAATGGTAATCAGCAGGGATAAGGAATGTTCGATTTTTTGTACGCACATGAGGATGATATCAGATTGTGTAACGTATAGAGGATATAAAGTGCGAATGTCGTGCTCTTTCCGAAGATTATTCTCAAAAACTTCAACAATTCGTGTCAAAAGGCCGAAAACATAACTACACAATACCATGGCGAATCCAGGCAAAAGAAGCTGTTGAGTTAGCATTAAAAAATCAACAAGTAGAAAAACGACACAACCTTTCCATGTACTTTCAATGCCCAACCAAACAATATATCTTTCAGAAAGATGTTTAGTAAATTTGCAGAATAACATATTTCAATTGAGTGCAAATAAAATGCTGTCGGTGAAATGAAACAAAATATGAAGCACAACAGAAGACGAAACTTGCGACTTTGGTCTTGTATTCCGGTAAGTTTAAAATAAGTTTCGTGCAAGAAATTCATGGTGTCAATAATGTCGCAACGTTTCCAAAGCAGTATGATTCTCACAAGATGGCTGCAGAAATCAGTAATTGTTTGAGTAATAGTTAATCCAACAGGCAAAGTGTTGTTGTAAGTTGTGTACATGCTGTAGAAATTACTGGCTATGCTCAACACCAATATTACAGTTATGCCGTACTCAAGAATCTTCCTGAACAATTGTGATTTCGACCGAGTTGTGTCAGAAAGGGTATAAATCGTGATGTAAAAGAATTTCCTCATGAAATTCACATCAGTATGGATTTCATTTCTGTCATTATCTTTTCTGTGTTCACTTAGACAGTCAGCCACCGTCTTGTCAATTTCAACATGAACTTTTCGTTGATTATTTCCACAGCAGGAATGAAATGTCTTACGCAGCATTGCAAAGCTCTATCCAAAACGTCAACAGTGGCACTTTTTAATCAAAACGTAAATTGCTGAATTTTAGAAGCGCAAAGTTTGCAACCTAATGAGAAAAACAAAATAGAGCGAAATGTAAGAAACGGGAGTTATTCAACACATAAGATGCACAAATGTTAACTTCCCCTCTAGAAATCGGCACATAATACAGGCTACAAAATAAGCATTATCTTCTTCTGGTGAAATAAAGGCTTTTGCAGATGAGTTCACACACACACACACACACTTTTGCATCTTGATTTGAACAATGTGTACTATTGTATTTCGGACAGCAATACAGTTAACATAAAAGGCTACTCTACTCATGCATTCATAATAATTCTGACTAATTCTGTAAATGTCACAAAAAACTAATCAGAAACATTGTATCTATCTATTACATTTGTGTGTGTAGGTTTTGATATTTCAACAATAATATTGTTTTGGTACTGAAGATAATATTGGATGAATCAGAATCAATAAGGCTGAATGAATGCAACGCTACACTTTTATTACCTCGTTTAATGAGTTATTGATTGTGAGGTGCAAAAGGTATTTAGATAAAACTTCCGTTAGCAATAAAAGTACAACTTCTTAAATAATACCCACTCGCATAGTGTGTGATCTTAATTTCCGTAGAATAAAATAAATCCATAAACATTGCGTAGTCTTCAAAACGTAAGTAATTAATGTCAAGTTCTGTCAAAAAATATAGGGATTCTTTGGAGTTTTGGTGTAACGGGGGAGGGCGGTACCTGATAAGCACAAAATAGATAGAATAATCCTCAGCTTTTGATTTTTACAAATTATTTTTCACATTATACTACTTCAATATAAACTATCAATTTAAATTTAAATTTAAATTTAAAGGGGAAAATAATATTATCATTTGAATAAATATAGTATCACGCATCATTTAAATTAGAAATCAATAAAAGACATTGCTTAAAACCTATAAAATGTTCTTATTTCTATCGACATTTTAGTTGGTTGTTAATTATGAGGTTGCAAGCCAATAACGAACAGGTCTTTTGCAGTATTTAGAGACTGCAGTTGTTACCTACTTGTCAGTCAAGAGCAGCTCTAACTGAGCTGAAGATGAAAATTCTTATGAGGGTTTTTGCATCAGAAGCTGAATATATCTTCGCAAGGTTAGCTAAAAATAATTCAGCCTGCCAATGAACCACTGGGAAAACATACTACACTCTTTTTTTTTTTCTTTTTTTTTTCGTTAATAGCTATGCCATTAACGAGTACTTAAACAAAGCTACCCTAGCTACGCATGATCCTAAAACAAAGTCGGAGTCGAGGAGTTACAGTGGTCTGAATTTGTGGTAAAAGAGCCGGAGTCAGAGTCGATTGCAGTAAAACCTCAAAAGTCAGATTCGGTCATTTTCCCTTCAACTCCGCAACCTTTCTTATGATCGTAATGATATTAATTTTACTGAAAAGTACAGCAAGTAGCACGTAAATGAAATTGAATCAAATTACAGTTCACATAAAAGTTATATAACATTTATTTTTAATCACTGATCCGAATATAAACCTTCTGAAAACTGATATTCAATTTATAGAAAGCTTTGCCAATCATTATGGATTACGAGGAAAAAACTTTTGCTGATTTGACGCATAGCTACCTCGCATTGACAATAGGAAAGCTAGAATTATTTTGGTTTAATTCCGTACATTGTGTTAGTTAATGCTGTGTGAATACATTAAGCATTGTAATTTTCTTAACCTGTAATTTTCCCTTATTTCCAATGTTTTGAAACGGTAAGTTGAATACGTTTTATTACATACTGTTTTACTTTTGCATAATGTTTTACTTCAAATTAAAATGAAAATGGCTTTTAATTTTAACTTTGTCAGACAAACTGTTCATTTTCATATTGCTAATTAACAGCACACTCTATGTCTTTTCAAGTTTTTTTTCTATTAAGATGGTTTGAATTTCAAAAAGTTATACTGAGATGACACTCCATATAAATTTTAACATAACATTTTCGGTTCAATTGTGGTATTTTACACGAAAGTTTGATAATAACGATTAAAATACTTTAGACTATTGGTTACTTCATTTGTCATACAGTTAAAAATTAAAGTTGGCGTAAATGTTTTACTAAAGTACGAAAAACGTCAAATACAGAAACAATAACTATTTAATTTTAGTCAAGTTTGCAGATATTTCATTCAATATGTGGTATTCAATATGTGGAAAAGTAACTACTTGTAAGATGAATTTAGGTCCACATAACTGTTTACGTGAGCAATTTATCAAAAATGAATGAACTAAATACATAATGTTTTAACAATGTTACTAAATGTAAGTTGGAACTAAGAGAAAAAGTTAAAGGAATTAGGAAACGTAACATGTTGAAACAACAACAAAACATAATTGTACTAATATTTTTAAGGACTTATTTTTCGTGTTTATTATTTTAACCGTAAAATATATTTGAAACGCAGAAATCTCCGGGAGAGCTGTGGTGCACGATTATTCCCAAAATGTCTCACTTCATGTACATTTTTCTGTATTACAAAGTAATCTTTATTTTATATCAAACATTTGAGAGCACTTAATATTTCAGAAAAAATAACTAATGTAGCAAGCAATACTTGATAGCATAAAACTACAATTACAATAGTACTTTTGATTTCACAGTAATTATTGATACATCAATTTATTGGAAAGGGGTTAAAAGAAGGGCTACAAGGTTAATGCTTTCTAATTTGAATTATAATTCCAGGTTTAGAAAACCTAATATATATATAGTCTTGGAACAAAGGAGAGTAACAAGCGATATATGATCCAATTTTTTTAATTTATTAACCCATTAATGCCTGACATTTTTTTTTCCAAAGATATTTTGTATGCTGGTTACAAACAGTGTTTAATAGACAGGAAAAATAATTTTAAAAATATTATGTAAAAAATTATTTTTCTATTAAGGAAAGAAAAATCGTCCCTTAAAAGTTCCGATAGACCCCAGAGGGTACATACTTTTTTTACTAAATTTTTTTTCTGCCTACGATATAATATTTAAAAAGACATTTTAGAAGAAGAAATAAAATCAGCAATTAACATATACTGGGAAGCTGGGAATAACTTTGAAAACTTAGCTTTTTTTCTTGAGATTGTGAACGAAGTCATTTTTGATAAAGATCATATTAAAACTGCTACAGAACACACTTTACAATGGTTATGTGCTGCAATCTGTTAATAACGAATTGAAACAATACCAAGGTACTAATTGATCACTATTATTTGGTTGAAATGTTCATTTTGGAGAAATTCAGACCCTTTTTTGGACCATCCCTAAAAAGGGACGCTAGGCATTAATGGGTCAAAATAAGTAGCGATTTCATAAAACTACTTTCTAATGGAGCAAAAAAAAAAAAGAAAAAAAAAACAAAAAAAACAAAAAAAAAAGATTCAATCGAGTCTGACTGGCGCATATCGTACACGATTACATTAGCGAAAGCAGTGAGAAAAATGAATCATACAAATTCGAGCTGACCTCAGTCATATCATTTTGACGCCATCTATATACATAAAAGACTACTTCTGAAACCGTATGTCCGATGTAATCTTCCAAACTACTGGACCGATTTTAACCATTTTTGCACCGTTAGATAGCTACAGTAACAGAGAGCAGGATAAGCTATAATTTATTTCTAAAAAGCTTAGTTTAAAAAAGGTATTATGGAAAATAGTAAATTTCATTTAATTTCCCCATTAAATAATTAAATTTTCAGTGCATTGTTGCAAAAATTTGGTTGCCATGCAACAACAATATTGATAGTAATCATGGTGAAAATTTTGAACCTAGGCTTCTCTGGAGTAAGTACGAAATTTATTGCTTTCTTAGGATATTTAGATTCATCTGTGCCAATAATCGCTAACGAGACTAAATAAAAAGATAATTGATTTTGGCAACAGTTAGAGAACAGAAAATGTTTATAGTCAAAAAATTTCTAAGTTAGATACATAAGATGTTTTCACCAATGTAGTCACAAGGATATAAACTAATGATGGGACTTATTTTACGTGTAATGTTTGGAAATACTCGACTCCAGTGAGATTGATTTTACAGGGTGTGACAAAAAAACTTGCTGATTTTAATGGGATGCTAATTAGCAAGGAGTGGTCAGAAAGGAGTGGGAAGCGTCTCATTTTAAAGAGAGGGTCCTGAAGTTTTGTTATCTCATAGTTTAGTTGTCGCCATGCGTTGGACAAAAGAGCAACGAGCGTTCGCCGCCGAATCTTACTTTTCAAATAATCTTTCGGTGGTAGCCACTAAACGTGCCTTCCGAACTCGGTTCAAAATTCAGCCCGTTGTTCCCATTCCTGGCTGGGAATCGACTGTTTTGTGAGTGAAAACATTCAGGTAAAGTGAGAATGTGGCAAACAGAGGCCCAGGAGGTCAACAGATTTCCAGAACCCTAGAAAACGTCGAAAAAGTGAGGGAGTCGTTTTTGCGCTCTCCCAGTCGTTCGGCGCGTAAACACGCTGCTGCTTTGGGGATTTTTGATTGGATACTGAGACGAATTCTTCACAACGAACTCCAGTTTCATCCCTACAAACTTTCTGTGGTTCACCAGTTGAGTGATAACGTCTCCTTGAAAGGTGACGTACCGTGGCCGGCCCGCTCTTCCGATTTGACACTCTGTGACTATATTTTATGGGGGTACCTCAAATCGATCGTTTGCAACGACAAGCCCCGGACCCTGCAACGCCTGGAGAACAGCATCCGGCTTACTATCACCAACATCCCATCAGTCGATATGCTCGAAAGAGTGCAACAAATCTAAGGTACATGAGTGCATCATTAACAGGGGCCGTCATTCTTCCCGATGTAGTTTCTGAATCTAACTAATATAAAAATTCAGAATGGGTACCATATCTTATAAAAAGTAGTAAACTGATACATGATGTTCTTTTCCCTTAGTTGACTTTTCAAGTCTGCAAGTTTCTCAGCCGCACCCTGTACCAAGCTTATAACATTTCCGATTTACCTAAACATTATTTGTAGCTTGCATTTGTATTTAAGGTGTGTAATACAGTTTTTTAGTTTGCCCAGTCAGAAAAAAATTGCCATTGTTTACAGAAGTAGCCATTGTGTGTATAGATAGGCACTTTAATGTTGAAAAATTCCATGAACGAGTATCACTAAAACACCATACCCGGCCGAAACCCGGGCAGGGCCGGGTACCCGGCTAGTACGTTCTATATGTTAGACGGCATTGGTTTCTTTGGCGTCACCATTTTCATATTCCGCCAATATTTGCATTGAATATAGTGCATGGCTGAGGAAGGAAAATTTATGAATAAGCGATAACTGAGTGTTAGTGTTTTATAGCAACCGAGAATGTCATGTAAATGAATGCTTTAGCGCTCAATGCTCAATTGGATTATTGTTCCAATATCCACCAAACATGGCAGCAATTTTAATAGAAGAGGATACAAATTTGATAGAAGATGACAATATCGAGCTGCCCTGTCCGGCGTATAATAAATACTTCACAATTGTTGAAAAGAGTGAAAATGGAAATTTTACAGTTTCGTGCAAACTTTGCACTTTGAACAAAAAACTTTCTGTTTCTAAGTCATCTGCATACAATTTAAAATTGCATATTGAAGTAAGTTAAGCATTCTAAGTTATGTTTCACACTTCAGATAGCTTATTTATTAATATTTCATAATGAATACTAGTACCGTTTTGTATGTTTTTCATATTTCTTTAGTTTTGCTTCTTTAGTGATGGAGTATTGATATATATTAAAATAATAAAAATCAATTATTAAATATTTTATTATACATAATTGGAAAAACGTTTTCATTTCATTTTATCGGTGGCGTATTAATAGGGATGGTGTCCAGACCGAGACCCAACCCCTCAAGGACGTAGCCAGGACTCACGTTAGGGGTGTGCAAGTAGTGGCACCCCAATAGGAGGTCACTCTGACCTCCCAAAAAGTTCTTATCCGATACAAATTGGCTGATGAAATTTGAAAGCAGTGAGAACAGTATTGCAAGGCTGAACTTCTTTATTTTATTTTATTTTTTTTCCTTTAATTGATTAATTTATTTATTTTCGTGATGCCTCGCGTCTCTTACAGTAGACATAGATAAGAATGCATTCTTGTATTTTATTTATTTATTTTTTAATCATTCAGTAAAGTTCCGAGTTTCATTCGGTAAATTGAATTTTCTCCTCAAAAACAAGCAAGCTTACTTACAATATTTCACCCTAAAATTTTTATTCTTCGCATACTCAGATTAAAAAAGTTGTTTTCATGCTAAAAGACAAATTTGGGTTTAGTACAAGGATCCGTGTTAGGTAAAGAATGAATAGCTGATTTTCTGATAAGTGGCGCCAAGGACTTAAAACTTATTGATGGGAGAGGAGGCGAAGGGGGGGGGGAGACTCTCAATGACCGAATGAAATTCCAAATTTCGCCGAGTAATAAAATACGAACTTATTTGTCTGCACCAGCATGTTGCAATGAAAAGCAGGAAAGGGGACAAAATCGTTTGTCAAAAAAATAAATAAAATGGGAGGTTACAGTGACCTCCCATTGGCTCTGATCTGGGGGGTGCAGCTGCACCCCCCTAGCTACGCCCTTGCCAACCCCCCTGAAGCTCAAAATTAAATTCCAACAATGAAAATTCAATTTTTTTTCTCATATGTTTTTGAAAAGTAGCGAAGTAGCGACTACTTTTCAAAAGTAGTGTAGCGCGCTACATTGAAAAAAAAGTAGTTGTAGCTGTAGTTAACTACATTTATAAGAAAGTAGTTGTAGTTGTAGTTCGCTACAAAAAATATGTAGTTTTTCCAACCACTGGTCAAAATAGAGTACGATAGAGAATTAATTTTCAGCACAGATCGAAAATCAGGGGTCGTTGTCTTAACCTTCTCAAATCCCACACTAATCTTGAAATCAGGAACTTTTCCTCTTCTACTGGTTGGGCATGTACTTGGAATAGTTTTCCAGAAAGAGCTGCAGGGGCGGGTCCAGAATTTTTTTAAGGGTGGCGCGACTGATTTTTCTCACCTACATTTTACTATGAATACTGATTTACAAATTTTGATCACAAAGTATTCGGACTTCAATTCCGAAACATTTCCGGGGGAGAGCCCTAAACCTTCTTTCCCAACCATTAAAACTGGTATAAAATTGTATTTTTTGAACCTCAATATCGAAAAATTATCGTGAAAACTCTCCCAAATGAGTGCCGATCGCCCAATATCGCCCCTCCCTTGTATCCGTCCCTGAGCAGCTCTAATTAAAGCGAGGTGTAGCTTTAAGACAGCTCTTGATTTTAATTAGAGGTTGATGAACTGACTTGGACCAGTCCAACTGGGTCCAAAGCCTATCACTAGTAGTTACTTTTGTTTTTGTATTTATATTTGTATTTTATTTTAGCACATTTCGAACCGGAATAAAAAGAAACTTTAATTTTTCTTTTGAAACAGTTTTAACTGATTCTAATTCATGGGGTGTCCATAAATGATGTCACATTTTTTACAGGATATTTAATTCCCCTCTCCGCATCCCCCCTTATTATTGACTCACAAGTGTTACTGTTCGATTTAGCCTTGCAGCATGATACGCTTTTTTTCCTACACATATTATCACATGTTATTGTCACCAGAAATGTTTTCATTTCAACAAAAATGTGCATGTCATACTCCATGTGACACCTCCCCCCAACTTCTCACAAACTGTCACGAGTTCTCCTCCCCCCCCCCCCCCTCACACCAAAAAAAAAGCGTGACATCATTTGAGGACGACCCCTTTTTGACATTCCTCTAATTTTCACCTTCTTGTAACAGAAATTTTGTCCACGTCTCTGTAACGCATCTACACGTATGGATAATTTAGATGAACAGCAATACAGAACTCCACTTTCTTCGTCTGCCATTCTGCCCATGTTAATGTTATCCCTTGCATCCCAAAGACATACGCCAACGACAAAGAACAGCTTCAAAGCCGAGTATGACTACATAGTAGGTACGTAATAAAAAATTTACTAATAATTCAAATAGAATGACAAATTTTTAAAAAGGAAGGAAGAAACCATATAAAATGGGTTTTTCGCGAGATTTAATTTTTTACACATTTTCACTGATTACTTAATTCTTTACTTAATAATTTGTTATAGTCATTATTAATTTTGAAATAAATTATCATCTTTGATATTAAGCTCATTTTTCTTTCTCGTTATTTTTCTTTTTTTACCTCATTATGCTTCTTGTACTTCATTTTTTTCGCTTTGAATTTAATACAGATATTGTTAACTATCACTGTGAATACAGGGCTTAAAAAGCCGCCTGATAAAAAGTAGCTGGTACACAAAAAAAGACAAAATTGCATTTTTTTTTTTTTTTTTTTTTTTTGCTTTAACTGAACAATTCATCAGTTGTTCACCAATTTTCAAGAGCTATGTGTTTCATTTTAAACTGATACACGTAACCAGGCCCGTCATTTAGGGGGGGCTGTCATTTGCCCCCCCCCCCCCCTGACTTTGAGAAATAAATGTATTTATAGATAAGTGGGCGTGGTTTTTGTTGTTTTCTGGTGAAATTGTATTGTGTTTTTACCCTTTGCCCCCCCCCCCTGGAAAAACTTGAAATGACGTCCCTGCACGGTACTCGTTGTAGCTCATTCTTCGACTTTTTTATCTTTCACTAAAACAAACATTTCACTTAGATCCTTCGATTATTTGATAGAACATAAAAATATCGCTGGCATTGGAGCAGCTGCGTAGCGTTTCTAAATATTACAAGAAGGATTTTTAGAAAAGACATGCTGAAAAATAAAAATGCTGTAAAAATAAGAAGACTTGTGAAAGCAAGAAAGATTTGCCATTTTAGTGTGTGAATACTTCGGACACTAGCTTAATCTTTTAACCACGACAGCTCTCTGATCGAGATTTAACAGGGCTTGCAGTGGGGTTCTGTTTCATTTAGATGTTTCCAGTTTAAGGTGGAACATAATATTTACATTTTTATCACATTTCATTACTTTGTTTTCATTGAGAGAAGACTACTCTGAGCTCATAATTAAGTAAAATTTAAGTTGACTGTGATCTACAAGACTGAATGTCAAAGATGGTTCATGGAATTCCATAGATGTGGGTGTAATCTCAACTTTTCAGCTATAGAGAGGCAACCGAGGTTGAGGCCACCAATCAAAGACTTTGAGTCAAACCTACATTAAATCACACGAGAGTCTGAACTGACATTGAACACTCATCAATTAAAGAATGTAACCCCTTTACAGGCTTATGGGCAGTAGTCCATTCAAGAATAGTCAGCTAGAAACGTCTTGCTGCGGCAGATAAACCCTAAAGTAGTTTTATTATTGAACGTTGTTGAAGTGTCTATAACCTCTGTAATAAACTGAGATAAGTGAGAAATGCTAACACCTATTGCAATTTGTTATTGCGAAAACTATAATGTGAATTCAGGGTGTCGAAATTCGCATTCCCCCCCCCCCTCTACCCCATCTCTCGCCCAGGGCCCAATTAACCTCTGAAGTTAGGGGAAGCTCAGTCTCCTATAAGGGCCCTCCGCTTATCGTTTAAAGAAAATTTTTGGAAAACTCTGCACGTTGAAGCAAAACCCACTAATACTACAAAGATTATTCATAAAGTGGCCTAGCAAAATTCAGATTAAAGTTTAGCCTATATGCTTGCACTATAATTCTCAGCAAGTAAGGGTGGTGGGTCATTGAATAAGATTTATCACTTCGCTAAATTAACGTAAAAATACGTAGTAACACAGTTGGTGACAAACTATAGTGAACAAATTATCTTTAAAATCGAATTAAAATGCGGAAACTGGGGTTTTGAAGCAGTTTTCTTGTCACTTTTGGGCCCTTTGGAATTTCTGAGGCGAAGCTCAAGCTTCTCGAGTCTTTTGGGTAATCGGGCCCTGCTCTCGCCCTCTCTCTCTCTCTCTCACTGATCAAACAAAACCGAAACATTCATAAAACAATTACATATATGAATCCCAGAGTGATGCGTACTTTTTCTTTCGATTAGTTGGCGCAGGAGCTGCTGGATCAGTCCTTGCAGCCCGTTTGTCCGAACTGCCATGTGTCAGTGTCCTCTTGCTCGAAGCTGGCAAACCAACACCTCTCCTGACTGAGGTTCCAAGCATAGGCAGAGCCTTTGTGTTCAGCGACATCAACTGGATGTATCGAACGACACCTCAGAGGCACACTGCATCTGCTTTGGTGAATCGGGTAAGAGGTTTTTTTAGGGAATTAATGTGATATAATACCCTCTCGACTCTTTCCTTTTGGCGCTTAGAAAACATCGCCACAAATTCGATGCACGACGACGTCGTCCATCGTTTTCAGCAAAGCTCTTTTGGCGCCAACAGGAAAAATTCTAATCAACACACATGATCTACAAATATATAAGAACTCAGTACGTATTAAAAGTTACTTTTAGCTCACTTAAAGTTTTTTTTTTTTTTCTTTTAAAGCTTTTGAGTTCTACATGAGGTAGAAACCATTTAAAGGCGAAAACAAGGAGTAATGTTATTCTCCATTTCTCCATGCCGCAAGTGAACAATGCCAAAATTGCCTTTTATGTCTGAGGACTTCGTAAAAACAGCCTCTTAGTTTTTTATTTATTTACACTTTACAGGGCCAATGTTCGATTTCCTGAATGGGATAGTGAGTTCTAGTTTTTCTTGTGAACCAAGACCGTAACTGGCATGAATGAAGATACAGGACAGAGAGAGGATACTAATCAGTATAAGGAACTCCGCTCCCCCCTTATTCAAGCTGTCCTTCTTAATTCACTGAATGCACTGACCACTATATTCATTTTTTAATTCAAGAATGGTTCAACAACTGAAAATTTGGCACGATTGTCAAAAGGTGGGCAGTAACCAAACTATTCTGGCAATATCAGCTAAGTCAAAATACAGTTGCCACTAGCCTTTAGTATAAAACCATTTGACCACAACGTAAAAATTTGCTAATAAACTCAGTTACCGAAATAGTCCCTGAAGTTAATGTGGAACAGGTATATACTACCTACTTTTTCAGGCACAAAATTCTTTCCCTTAATCAATGGAACATTTCGGTGAGTCAATAAAATATCTTGCTCTACACATACTGTAAATGGTTTGGTATTTTGCTACAAAAGTGTCCAATCAAGTTATATACCAACGTTTAGCCATATTCTTCCCGTAGCAGGTGAACTGGCCTCTGGGGAAGACCGTGGGTGGTTCGACTGCTTTCAACGGTCTAATTTACGTCCGTGGCAATCGCAAGAATTATGACGACTGGGCGGCAGGAGGAGCAACCGGCTGGAGCTACAATGAAGTGTTCCCTTACTTTCTGAAGCTTGAAGACAATGCTGATATTGAATTTCTGGCAAATGGTAAGAGCACAGAAGGCTTCCTTTCCCATGAGCTATAGCTTACTATCAACAATTTTAAAAATTGAGAACAATTTTCATGAAAACAATTTTAATTGCAAAAAAAAAGCGTTTCGAGAGTGAATTTTGTCATACTCTCCACTAGGAAACTTTTTTATGATCAAAAACATACATTTAGCATTTAGCATTTAGCACCCCAGAGACCCCCGTACCTTCCAATTTGCTTGGATTGACCGGTTTTGTATGGGTCTCTGGGACATTTATTTAAAAAACAAAAGTACATATTTTGAACAAAAATTTTGAGAAAATTTCGTTGTACAACATATTCTTGACATAAACATGACATATAAATATAAACATTAATATTAACAAAGAAAATACTTTGCTTAATTTTCCAAATAGTCGCCATCGTCATTGACACATTTGTCATACACAAATCACTTTTAAGAAACCATCTTGGTAAATTTTGATAGAGCAACAAGTTAATTGAAATGTACAGGATGCATAAAGATATTCTTAAAACCAATGATCACCGAGTTTTGTTCCTTGAAATTGATTCCCGGAACCACAAAATATAGCTGTATACGTGCAAATCAAATGTTTTGGATATTTAAAAGATGCTTTAAACGATTATGCAATCAAATTTAAGAAATATTTTGTCGTCCAGGTTTCCATGCAAGTGGTGGACCAGTAACAGCCTCAAGGCCGAGATACCAACCCGCTGTAAAGCGTGCAGTCATTCAAGCGGCGCAAAACCTTGGCTATAATTTTGTGGACCCTAATGGACCAACCCAGCACGGTAAGCTTTAGACAAAAGGCAAAATGGATCTCTAATATGCAAAGAGTTGTGCAGTAAATTTATTAATGCAATTCTAACCAAGGATTTTTTTACCCTTGCGTTTACATTGCGCATTTATTTCATGCATCAAAGTAGTTTAATGAACTTGAATTGCTATTACGGTGACTTTGCTTTCATTCAGGAGTTTAAGCTATGTGAAGAATTTTGATGTTGCAATTAGCTCAAACATGTAGAAATTGCAACAGACCTAAGAATCAGGAACGCCTCGACGGGAGGTCACGTGAAGTCACTGTGACCTCCCAAAATTTTACCTACTCGCCAAATTTTACTGACAATTCGGCAATTTGAAGAAAAAAAATTGCAACATAGAGATAATTTATTTTTTCTTAGTTTTTGAATTTTTTTAAAGATGCCTAATGTTTTTTCTCATCAAATGTTAAGTATGTATGACATGTGTGCATGATTGTACTTTATCATTCGATTAAATTGGAACTTCATTCGACAAATTGGTAACTTCCCTCTCTCAAAAATTTTAGTTCGGGACGCCCCTGCTAAGAATACGCGATGAAAGTTGGTAAAAGCATTTTTGTCGACTGTACAGTCGACGCTCGATATAACGACCATCTCCGTCACACAGAAAAAGATCTTTATAACGAGTGGTTGCTATAAAAGATAGAAAATAGCGTATATTGAGATAAAGCTGGGTTTTTCCCGCCGGTCGTTATATTAGGATGGTCTTTGTAACAAGAATAACGAACGTCGTAGCATTTTTTCCTCCGAAGTGTTTCAAAGTTAATTTTTCTAAACATTACTTATTTATTTTGATAAATAAAGATTGTATTTCAATCTTCTTATTCTCCCAGGATTCTACGACCATCAAGCAACGGTGCGAAGAGGTCAACGCTGCAGTGCAGCTAAAGCATATTTAGTTCCAAGTGAGAATCGAACAAACCTCGACATTCTTGCCAGAGCTAGAGTCACGAAGGTAACTTGAAATCAAGTGGATTAATTGTACAAATGTGTTATCAACAAAAGGCCGTTTAAAAACTTAATAATCACTCTGCAAAAAATGAGCTGCTGTTTTTACAGTATAATACTGGCAGCCGAGGTTCCAATTTAAAACTGTAAAAAACAGTAATAAACTGTAAAACTAGCAATTTTAGTTTAGTACTGTAAATTAGCAATTTTATAGTTTATTACAGTAAAATTAGTAATTTTCACACATTGATTTTTCGAAACAGCCTCTTAATGACATTAAACATTCAAAATTGGAAACATTTTAATGGGTGGAATCGGGAATTAAGCTTGAGTAATACCAATGCTTCACTAGATAGCGTTTTATACAGGCTGTTTCATTTGATCAAAATACTTGGGATAAAAACGGATAGATGTCGCCTAGCGACATCTATCGAATGTGGTAACTAACATTATATATAAATCATAATAAAAGACAAAATTAAAATTTAATTTGTTGGCGACAATTTTACAATTTGGCATTCAATTCTATTTTATTATATTTTAACGTCATTTAATAGCTTGTTCGATTTGCTGGTTTATTCTGCATTTTAACGGCTTGTTTTAATTAGTTAGCGAATTATTTTTCATTTTAATTGATTCGAATTATAATTAAACTATGAAACGACACTGGCACCGCAGAGCGATAAATGGCGATTTTGGAACGATAGTTCCATCAAAACTTTTGATGAGTTTAGATGGTCAAATTAATTTATTTGGCGATTTTTTTACATTTTAATGGACATTTTGGAATGACTATGGTACTAATATCTTGAAAAGCACATCAAGAATTTGTTCTCCGTAAAGCTTTTGGGAATATTTCAATAACCGAGATCTTTGGTAGTATGTACGTTTCAGTTATAGGTACGTTTTTTAACTTGGCGATGTATTTTCTTACCACCTAAGCGAAGATTAAAATTTTAAGCTTGCATCGTCTTCATGGTTGCTTTTTTTCTCTTATTTTGCATTTTGGCTCGATATATTTATTAAACTTATTATGTTACATGCTAATGGAGCTTTTAAAGTTGATTTGGCGAGTTTTTTAATAAGAATTCTCACATTATTTCGCAGCTTTTTTTTCAGTTGGCCCATTATTTTACTTTCAAGTATTAAACGTATGTGTGAAATTAGAAACAAAAAAGGGAAGATTTCGGTGATTGGAAGTCTGGTTATCTTTCCCTATTGGCGTTAAATCTTTGTGGCCAATTTATGAGCGAGGGAAATACTTCCTTCGCAAACATAAACTAAAGAGCAACAAAATAAAGTAATTATCGCCAAAAATTTGGCAACCACACCAGATTCCCAATTATCGAAATATTATCAATGTGTGAAATTTAACATAAAAAGAACATTACCTTTTTCTTTTGTGTAAATGAAAACAAAATTTTACAGTTGGTCGTCGTTAAATTGTAGTTTTATTTTTTTCGTACTTGCTCTTTAGTACCAAGCGATTATATATGCTCATTTCGTTGTTACTAAAGAAATTAATATGTTTTGTTGTCAATCGTCTTTCCGTTGAACACCAATCGCTTCATTGCAGGGCATTCATTCTGGGGCATCAAAAGGAAATGTCCCTACGAATAGATTCGCCATGTATCGCTCTGATGGGTCAACGCTATCAAAATGAACATCTGAGCTTTTGCGTAGCAATTAAGATCGTGTGAGCAACAATAATGAAACAAAATAGTAAATAGAACAATATTATTTCATTGCTACATTTTTATTTATCGGCTGCGAATATAAGCGTATATTTTATTAATGCAGAGATGTCAAAATTGAACGCCGTTGCTATATGTTGCTAATTCGAAGTAAGTAAACAGATGAATGAATGTCGAATGACTGAATCATGAGCTGCGACCAACTTTACCTGAAAAAGGGAATTTATTTCCCCTAAAAAGCAGTACTAATAAGGCCTTCGGCATCAATTCACTCTGTACTCCACTTCAGTTAACTATATCAATATTTTTTAACCCTTAAAGATAGGATAAACATCACTTTCTACAGCAGAAACAACATGCTAATAAATGTAAACAAACATTTGGGTGGTCCTCATTCAGCGCTCTCTAGCTGGCAAATCTTTACCATTGATGTTTTGAGTAATGAAGCAGCCTGTATAAAACGCTATCTAGTGAAGCCTTGGTAATACTTAAGCATAATTATAATGTTTATAATAGTAATCATTCTATTTTTTTTTTACAGATACTATTTGAAAACAGAACAGCAGTCGGTGTTCAGTTTGATTTTAATGGTGCCACTCATCAAGTCAAAGCTGTACGAGAAGTTATAGTATCTGCAGGAGCAGTTAACACACCTCAACTGCTCATGCTTTCCGGAATAGGTCCTATGTCCGAACTAGAAAGATTTAAAGTGAGACAATTTGAATTTTACTTCAGTTTTTATATGAGTTACAAAAAATACATTAGAACATACAAACACGGTAGATAGAGCAGTTATAAGAAAGGAAGATATTAGAATATAATATTACAATCTAAATTAAAAGACTCGTTATTTAAGTCTTCCTTTGTGCAGTTGGTATTGAAAATTTTCAATTCATGTATTATGCAACCACAGAATGAACGGTAAATATTTAGCCTGATTCTGGTACGCCAGGTATTAACTTCAGGTAGGGCCATTCCGCTGAAAACTATCATTTTGTCTCGCACGTGACGTTTAAAATATTTCTTTTTTTTTTTTTTTTAATTAAAAGGATATCGAACAAAATTTAGTTGCTCAAGAAACCACACACATATACTTGATTTTTCAAGTAAAAATATCATCGTTAACTTTTAAAATTTTTACTTCTTTCTAAAATCTATGAACTGTCACGTACGGGACAAACTGGATACTTTTCGTAGAATCAGCCTTACATTAGTTTCCCCCCAATGGCTAAACTATTATTTCTCAACAAATGCGATATGTTTCATTTACACTGGAACCTTAGCTTTCAAGACCTACTACAGTGAACTCTCACTTATACGCCGCCTCATTTATGCGCTTTTTTCACTTATACGACGATTTCAAATGGTCCCAGCACATTTCATAGCAAAATAATGATAGTGGCAGTCGTTTATGCGTCGCTCTAAAGATAAATATTTCACTTATGCGCCGAATTTTCCCTAAAATGTAAAAAATTTAAATTAATTTCCTTAAAAAATAAGCACTTTTTTTCACTTTCCTCTTTAATCTTTCGCCTTTATTTCTCACGGAAGGCATTTTTTCCACATGAACTAAAGTTCGGAGAGGGACAATTATCTATTACACAGGCCAACAAAAAAAACCTTTTTGAAAACTTTTTTAATTTTAATAGCTGATCTTGATAGATTTTTATGTGCTGAATCCAAATCTGCTTGTAGTTTTTATGTATCACCCTTAGTTTCCAAGCAAAATGTATTTTATTATATAGTCTAATACCCATTTACAGTATATAGGGAAATCAATGAAACACTGTAGAATCGTAAAAATGGTTTGTATTTACAGTAAAATACTTGGAATAGTAATTTTATGTGATGATACAAGGTTCACTTGTCAACTGGAATTGCTTTATATTTTCTTTCCCTTTTTTCCTTGAAGCTTCTTGTGTAGCTTTTCCTGCGATGAATAGCTTGCTGAACTTCCCGGTGAAGTGACCAACAGTAATCCCCCATCATGTTGTAGCATGTGTTTCAGCAGTGCTGCCAACATCATCTTTGTTCATTAGACCTATTTTTTCATGTTATCTTAACTATGAAAAAGCTGTTAAATTCTAAAAATGGTTCTTTATTTCATGAATGTAACTATAAAATGTGAATAAATGGTGGGTGATACAACTTTTTAAGCATCATATTTGGATTCAGCAACCTAAACAACATAAGAATAAGGTATTTTCATTAAAAAAGTTTTTTCATCGTTGGCCTGTGTTATTCATCGTTTTAAAGGTAACTGTTATTAATTAGGTATGCTACAATTATTTGTTTTCTCGTTATCATTGCAGTTAAGTTACAGTAATTTCCAAAACCGTACTAATATATCCCTTTCATATAGAAACATTCTTATTCATTCTCTCATTAGAACCTATGTTGCGTTTTAGTCATTTAAATAGGCTTATTCACTTATACCTCTCTCTCACTTATGCACCTTTTTCTGTGGGTCCCTTGGGTCGGCGTATAAATGAGAGTTCACTGTATTTGTTTTACCATTGCTAAATTAACCGAGCAAAAAGTACAGCTAATTCATACAGCCGAGACAAGAGGTAGATTTTGGTTGTCCCACTCGTAACGCAAGCATATGAATTGAATTTTAAGTAACAAAAACTATTTCAATAGAAAATATAGCTGTGTCAGAAGATTCTTTGCATAAAATGCAATGATTTTTTTAAAATGCTTACTCCTGTCTAGCTGAAATATTAAGATATTAAGATATATTACAAATTGTTGGTAAAATAATAAAGTGCAATTATTCCGCACGTGACGGTAGAATGTCCCAGTATCATTTTCTACCCGGTCACGTGACGAACTTGATATCAAACTAGTGAATCGGGTGAAATTTCGACCACGTAGAAAATCGAAAATGGGAGGGAAATCAGTTCGACCAGTGGGAGAATCACCCTTACTTAAAAAAATGAACGTTGTTTTTACTGTATAATATAGCTAATTTTAGAGTAATAAACTATAAAATTGCTACTTTTAGAGTTCTAAACTGTAAAATTGCTAATTTTACAATAACAAAACTAAAATCGCTATTTGAACAGTTTATTACCGTAAATTTTACAGTTTTGAATTGGAATATCTGCTGCCAGTATTATACTGTTGTTTTTACAGTATAATATAGCTAAATTTTACTCAAAATAAACTGCAAAATTACTAACTTTAAAGTAAGAAACTGCAAAATTGCTATTTTTACGGCTTATTACTGTCCATTTTACAGTTTTTAATTTTCACCTTTGCTGCCAGTACTATACCGCAAAAACAACAAATCATTTTTTACAGTGTAGTTGGACGCTTTAAACTAATATCAAACACGTAGTTTTTAACATGATATTATACCGTACCGTAAAATATCGAGACAAATAAACGGCACAAAATTTTCTTTAAAAAAAACGTGCATAATAGCAGAGAATATGTTTCAAAACATATCCCCTTGCGAACTTACTCATAACCCTAGGCATGGAAATCAGATGAGAGAAGCTCACTAGCTAAAATTTTCTATAACAGATGAGTTTAAAAGGAAACCTTATTTTCCTGCTACGGTGTTTTAAAAAAATCAGTAATAATTTTAGTAACACGGTGCAACAGAAGTTGCTCTTTAAAAACTTCATTCAGTATTAAAAGGGAACGGAAATAAAATAAAAGTATTTTTCTTTTTTTTTTTTTTTCAGATTCCTTTTGTTGCAGATTTGCCAGTTGGCTTAAATCTTCAAGATCATATTGCTGGTATTTTAAACTATGTTTTAAAGGACAATAACATTGAACCCATTGATAAAAGACTACTGGACAAAGAAAATATTGAAACCTACATTAATAATCGAATAGGTGAGTAGACAAAAAATTAGGGATGCACGGACAAATCGGCAGCATTTTGTAATAGACCGTACTGCACCTATTATTTATAACCTGCCAATATTTGCCGACTAATCGATAAGTAAATGTTTTTTGTTTTTTACTTTCTTCTATATCTTCTATACTAATAATAATATAAAGCTGTAGAGTTTGTTTGTTTGCTTGAACGCGCTAATCTCAGGAAGTACTGTATCGATTTGAAAAATTCTTTTTGTGTTGAATAGTCCATTTATCCAGGAAGGCTTTAGGCTATAGGAGTTATTGTTATAACTAAAAATAATAATGTAAAAAATAATAAACTGGACGAAAAGAATTAGTTTCCTCTCTTCTCGAGAGATGGCGCTCATAAAGAGTATGCTAAGCTTTTGCGACTATGGAGACGCCCTCTACATTCAATGGTTGACAATCAAGCAGTCGCTCAAACGGGGAGCTTATAGTTTGCACTCCAATGATTCCCAATGATTCTCCTTTTAATGTGGATTAGTTTCCACTCTTCTCGAGAGATGTCATTCGTTAAAATTATTTTTAGAGCGCTGGTTGACAATTGCTCTAGCCTCGAGAGTCTTGCCTCCTGCCACATGGCTCAGATCACGAAATGGTTTTCGTGTTTTTAGCCTACTTTCCCGTTAAAAACAAAAGAAAGACGAAAAAAGTATTAAAAGTAGCTTAATGCATCTAAAAAACACCGCCAAGTCCAAAAAATATCGCCAAGTAAAAAAAAATATCGCCAAGTCCAAAAAATATCGCCAGGTAAAAAAAAATATCGCCAAGTCCAAAAAATATCGCCAAGTAAAAAAAAATATCGCCAAGTCCAAAAAATATCGCCAAGTAAAAAAAATAATAACGTAAAATGAATATCGAAAAATTTAAAATTTGAAAGTAGGGTATTGAGATGGGGAATTTGTGTGTCTGTCTGTCGGTCGGTCGGTCTGTCTGTCCCCCCCTAATAACTTTTGAACGAACATTCCGATTTGGACAATTTTTTTTGTTGGAAAGATCTCGCGAGTACGCTCATTCCCTATTGATTTTCGATTTGAACAATTTTTGGTTCAACTTTGAACCGTTCAAACAACCTGTCCCACGATGCTAACTTTTGAGTGAACAGTCCGATTTGAACAAACTTTTTTTTGTTCGAAAGGTCTTATCAAGGATACTTCATTCCCGTATTTACATTTCCGATTTGAACAATTTTTTGTTCAACATTGAACCGCTCAAGCAAGCTGTCACCCCTAATAACTTTTGAGTGAACAGTCCGATTTAAATAAACTTTTTTTTTTTGTTCGAAGGATCTCAGCAAGGATACTTCATTACCGTATTTAAATTTTCAATTTGAACATTTTTTCGTTCAACATTGAACCGTTCAAGCAACCTTTCCCCACCTAATAACTTCTGAGTGAACCATCCGAATGGAATAAACTTTTTTTTTTGTTGGAAAGATCTCGGAGAGTACAGCTCATTCCCATATTTGATTTTTCGATTTGAACAATTTTTAGTTCAACTTTGAACCGTTCAAACAACCTGTCCCACGATGCTTTCAGAAAAAAAATTTAACATTAGCACCTACGGGGAATTTAAGTTGAATGTTGATCCTGAACTTAAAGTCGAATTTCCTTCAAACTAACTTTGTAAGAAAATGGTTTTGATAAATAATGTTTGCAAAGTACTTTTCTGAGTAATCTTCTGTGAGGACTCTGATTCCGACTCCGACTCCGCAAACATGGCGGAAATGCAGGCTCAGAAAAAAATGACTGACTGTGCAGACGATTTTTTGTTTATTTATTCATTTGTTTTATTTTATTTATTTATTATTATTATTATTTTTGGCAGACGATTTTTTTTGTAATAAAAATGTTTCATTCACAAGGGTGTTTTATTCTTTGTTTGTATTTAACAACTGGCAACGGATTAAAAGTGAAATTGGAGACATTTTATCAACGGACGAGTTTTTTTTTTCTTTTTTTTTTTTTCCTTTCTTTGATAAAATGTGTTTTGATGTACTTTGTACTTTGATTTTTTTTTTTTTTGAAAACAATTGAGGAATTTTTCTACGGAAGAACTGTAACAGTTACATTCTTTAAAAGGTGCGACAAAACTTTATTTATTCATTTATTTATTTTTTATGTGTTTATTTCATCTGATGAGAGGGGTATATTTTGCTTTTAGAAATCAGCTTTAAGTGCTAAAAAGGTATGTTTGACATAATTTTTAGTCTCAGATAATTAAGAGAACAATGATCAGATGCTAGAATGCCGATGACCATGTACGGGAAAGTAGGCTGGTTTAGTTCTTGACAGAACTTCTTGTTCTTTCATATTCAGGTATATAATTTGTTTTGTAGGATTATTCTATCAACTTTTGTCTTCCTTATTTCTTATTGTTATTATTTGTTCTTCATTTGTGGTTGTTCTTTGTAACTTTATTATTCTAGCGTACCTCAGGTACTTAACTAAGCACATAATTTAAAACCATAGTATATTTCTATAGGGTATTGTTTTCTTATTCTTTTGACATTTTTTTTTTCTTATGTAATAGGTAGGTAAGTAGGTTTCAAATGAGTCAAACCTTCTTTTTTTTTTTAATGCGTCATAGTTTTGTAACGTTTTTACTATTTTGTATCATTGGTACTAAACACCTAATTTAATTGCATAGTATTTTTATATTGGGTAGTATTCAATTATTCTTTTGACGTTTTTTTCCTTATGTAGCACATATATACGTTGGCTTCAAATGAGTCTAACTTTTTTTTTATTAGTTGCATATAGTTACTAATCTAAATAAATAATTTGATTTGTCATGGTTTAGTACAACATGGGTACTTATCTAAACACATAATAAAAGTGCGTGGTATTTTTATATTGGGTATTGTGTTGAATAGTACATTTATACAGAGGTAGCCCGTGAAACGCCGGGCCACGCAGCTAGTTTTTGATAAAGATCGTATTAAAACTGCTAGAGAAAACACTTTACAATGGTTGTGTGCTGCAATCTGTTAATAATGAATTGAAATGTTCATTTTGGGGAAAATCAGACCCTTTTTTGCCCCTAAAGAGGGACGCTAGGCATTAATGGGTTAAAAATTAAGCATTTTTCTTCACTTTCCTCTTTAATCTTTCATCTTTATTGCTCGCGGAAGGCATTTTTTCCGCATGAACTACAGTTCGGAGAGGGACAATTATCCATTATGCATTGTTTAAAAGGGAACAGTTTGTAATTAGGTATGCTACAATTTTTGTTTCCTCTTTATCATTGTAGTTACGTTACAGTAATTGCCAAATCGTAGTAATATGTCCCTTTTCTATAGAGAAACATTCTTATTCATTCTCTCATTAGAAACTATGTTGCGTTTTAGTCCTTCAAGGCTTGCTTAATTTACGTCTATCTCATTTATGCGCCTTTTTCTGTTGGTTCCTTGGGCCGACGTATAAGTGAGAGTTCACTGTAATTGTACTTTTTTTATTGCTTAATAAGAAATGTATACGGTTGGGAAATGATTATATGCGCGTTTGCCTCGGTTACTTTAGAGAGCCGAGATTTCAAACTTTTAGGAAGGCGCAGAACAAATATAATAATAATTTTCTGTTACTGTATTCATTGTTTTTATACACATGACTGCAACATGAATTTCACATTAGCTACTTTTTTTTTTTTTTTTTTTTTGGCTCTCTTTGCTCAATAAGAGGATTTTTGACTTCAGCTCTTTTACTTCCTATTCCATGCTGACGAGTGCTAAAAAGCACTAAACTACAGTCCATGGATGGAATAAACAAGTTGGTCGTGTATTACATATTGCATTTTACAATTTGTTTTAAAAATTACACGTTTTTCATTCAATTAAAATTTTACTACTCTTTCATATATTTTGATTTTCTAAATTTTTTTTTCTTTTTTTTTTTCAGAAATTGGTGATTAAAGCAATGTTTTTCTTTATTTATTTTTCTTTACTACACTACTTTATACACGCACATGCGTAAAATACTCCAATATGTATCATAAGTCAATATTTTTTCTACTACTATACCTTTAGCTTAGATTGAGCTTTGTGATAGTTTAATAGTTTTTATAAAGAATAAAAGTCCTGAATTAAGTAGCTAATAAATTAAAAGAGTTTACTGATCATGGGTAACTAACTAAAGATTTGAATTGTCTAGTCGAGTTAACAAAATGTTGTTTTTCACAGTAATCAGAAAATTGGCTATTTTTTTTTTCTTTTTTTATTACTATTTTTTAATTTTTTTTAAATATTTTAATTTGTTTTTAATATTTTTGAAAAAGAGTAAGAACATGGAAGAAAATAAATCATTAGAAACAGAAATATACAAGGTATTTATCAGTATTGAAAAGTTGAAATTATAAATTTTAAAAAAGAAGGAAAACAATGATAAAGAAATTATAGCATACAAAATAATTATAAATAATTGGCAGTTAATGCATCTGTAATCAAAAATTGGTGATCTTAAAGTTTGTTTATTAGAACATCCCTATCGGTTCATGGAAAAAGAGCACAAATTCGTACAAACTTCCATTTCAAAACAAAATGTGGAATTCTAAGTTTTCTAAACACTTTCTCCTATTTCAAAATAACCCTCATTTTTCTTTGTTTCTAGTCTTCTGTTTGCAATTATTGCTTTTAAATCAGAAAAAAATAATAACAATAAAATGATAAAGCTGAATGAAGCGCAAGATACATATTAAGCTATTTTTTCTCCCTAATGTAAATTAATCATGCACTTTTTTCACTCCTCAATTTATAAATTAAAATATTCATAAAAACAACTTTGTCTGAAAAAGCTCTGTTTGAAAACAAATTTTGTTAACTATTTTTTTTTTCGAAACCTGTTTATAAAACCTCGGTATCGTCCAGAAATCACTTACAAAGATTATATAAATTAACATTTTGTCAAAAGTTATGTTAAAATTATGATACTTAATAATTGTGAAATAATTTAACGTACTCTGAAGACAGGCACAGAAAAATTCATCATAATTTTGTATCCCTCGTTTTATCTATTATTTTATTGAATACTTCTTTTAAAAGTGTAATTATGTTTTATTAAAAATTCGTCAGGTCCTCTGGTCTCTACAACGGGCATTCACTTGACAGCTTTTCTGAGCAACGATCTTGAAAAAATTAGGAACGACATTCCCGATTTTCAGTTATACTTTCTGGAAATTAATTCTTTCTTTGCTAAGACTCAAGTGGGATACACTCCAGAAGTAAGTACTATTTTTTTTTACAATTAATCAAATTTACAACTAAATAGCTATTAACAAGATCAATAGGATGCTTGGTTTTATCAACAAATCTATTTCAAACAAATCTAAGATTCTTCTGCCTTTATATAAAAATTTGGTAAGTCCTTATTTGGAGTGTGCTGATCAGTTTTTATTTCCTATTATCTTAAGAAAGATATCAATTTATTGGAAAGAGTTCAAAGAAGGGCTACAACGTTAGTAAATGGGCTTTCGATTTTAGATTAGATTCCAGGCTTAGAATGCCTTATATGTGTATAGTATTGAGCAAAGAAGCAGACCCGGCGACAAGATTCTCGGGCCCCAGTGCAATTAAGAAGTCCGGCCCCTAGATTCAGGCAACCAAGATACTTACTTACCTTGACAATTCACTTCTCCTCAACACAACGAAATCATGTATTGGCTATATGAGCTAAACTAATCATTCTCTACACATTAAGCATGTTGATAAAAATATCTCTGTAAAGCATTTAAACTTAATCTGTCATTTTAATTTTTCACAACGAACGTACATTTTATGTACTGGGATGTATTTAATTTAAAACATATATATTTCTGAAGGCTGGGGCCCCAACTGAGTTCGGGTCCCTATGCATTTTCCCCCTTTGCCCCTCCCTGTCACCGGCCCTGCAAAGGAGAGTCAGATGGGACATGATTCAGTTGCTTAAATGTATCAAAGTGAATTAAGTTAATGGGTTAAATTTTTGTGTGGAAAACAGGACAAGGGGTCATTATTTCAAGCTATTCAAATCTCAATCTAACCTGGATATTAGAAAAAATCACTACTTTAGTAGGATTGTGGGTACTTATAACAGCTTACTGGAAGGGGCTGTAATGAGCAAAGGAGTGGATAGCTTTAAAATGACCATCTTAATCATTTTAAAAATGGACTATAAATTAATTAGAACTGACCAGCCTAGGTGAGACCGTAGCCTGTTTCTGGTCGTCATTTATATTTGCATTTATTTGTATAAGTACATTTCACGGAGCGATTATATTTTATTTTGTAAAGTTGATAAACGAGCTTCACATTTATCGTGTAATAAGCTATATGTCTATCGCGCAAGTTTACGTAGCCTTTCTGTTATCATTTCGTATAGGTATTCAAAAAAGTATTTGGACCGTACTTAAATGAATCAATCCATTTATGCCTGTCACAGATACTTCATCCCAAGAGTAGAGGATCTGTTCGTTTGCGAACAACCAACCCTTACGATCCACCTGACATAGATCCCAACTATTTTGAACACCCGCAAGATTTGCAAGACGTTGTGGAAGGTGAGATTCAATACAAGACTGATATAAAAAGATGCATTTGAAATATGGTATGATGCTTATGCAATGAGCCTGCTATTAATATACAACCTGTTCTCTTTCTTTTAACGGATGAACATGCAAAATTTTCAGATTCAAGAGTTATATTAAGTGCTAGATGGAATTACGTCGTTCTTATGTTCAACTGTATGAATCTGCTTAATTTTGTACTGGTGTAATTTTACGCTTTTTACAAGCACCCCCCCCCCCTTAATTGCAAGATTTATACACCAAAAAAAAAGGAACAAACAAACGAAAAAAGATTTAGAACATAAATTTAATTGTTGTTGAGCATCAAAAACATGGTAGTACTAAATAAATCCTTGTAAACGAGAATTAAGTTATAAAAAGATTTTAAGCATTGCGTTCAAAAAAACAATAAGATATTTGTTTTAATTTAGATCATTTTTATATGTTTTATTTATTTATTTCATATTGAAGTATTTGCTCACTTTGGAATTTTTGTGCGAGTCACAATGCTTGAGAAAAGGATAAATTATTTCCCTTCTTTTATAAAATATTAATAAATTATACTTTAAATTAGTACATAATGTTTTTACCCACTTTTGCTTTTCACATTGCTGTGGCATGTGATTCAAATCCTGTCTATTTTCATTCATTTGCAAAAAGTCAGGAAGATTTAACTAAAATCATAAACAACGAATGCATTTGAAAACATCATTCTTTTTTCTTTTTTTTTGACTTGCAGTTAAACATATTTTAATCAATGGAATTTTTTACCCTCGGAAATTGCTCGTGATCTCCTTACATGAAATGCGCATAGTGCTCTATTAAAAAATTGGGCTAAGGGGGGGGGTAGAACAAACACTTTCTTGGACTATCTCCCTAAAATGTGAAACACAAAAAATTCACAGGGTAACAGCAGTGACGACTTGAAAAGTGTTGGATTGAGCAACCCACATCCTATGCAAAAGAAAAGACGAAATAAATAAAAGGCAGAAATCTTAATTTCATTTATTTTTCAAAAATAACATAGTTTTAATTTTTGGGGGCCAGGTACACGGCCTATTTGGCAAAGTAGGTCCCGAATACGTAATCCCTATATCAATAAATGGAGAAGCAATGACGTGCTGTTTTTACCGCATTGACACTAAGCTGGCAGAGAAAGTACTTCTACAGAATTCCTAGATGATTGAGAGCTAGCACCTTGTACGGGTTACAATAGCAATGGACGATTCTCTGCAAACTGGTAATTGGCTGTCCGGACTGAGTATTTTAAAAATAATCAAGTGTAATAAAGTAATTATCGCTCTTAATACAAGTAAAGCATTAATACTTTGCGGCCCAATTGTATTTGGAGTGATAACAATTTAATTTTTTTTTCTAGAAATTATCTAAGCGCCAAAAACACAGTCCCCTGGCTGTCCCAATCCCATAGTCTAACTGTTAAAGATAGTATTTCAAAAAACCTATTAGCACTACACAAATTTGGCAATTAATATCTAAAAATAGAATAATGAAGTTATATTTTTCTTATGAAATAAGGTATAATTACGTATTTCTAAAACTTAAAATTGTCATGTAAGTTCTGTCCGGAGTTTTTTCAAACAGTCCCCTGCAACAAATTCAAAGCTGTAATACGAAAAATCTATAACTTTTGCAAATTCTTTTTGGCATGAAGTTTAAAGTAATAAGTGTGAATTTGCCAAAATCGCCGAGAACGGTGTTGAAACGCTACTTTGCTTAGTTTGAGAGCCACATTTGTGATAAAAATATGCATCAGGGTCGTTGCGAAAACAGACCTCTGGGAAATGATTTTATTAATGTCAATTAATTAACCGACTTCAACAAAGGAGGAGGTTATACAATTCGTCGGAGAAATTTTTTTTTTTTTTCGGTATGTTACAAGATTACTCGAAGATGCCTGGACCGATTTCAAAAATTCTTTTTTTGTTAGAAAGGTCTTTCTTTCCGATTGGTCCCATCCTCTCGTGGTCCGGGTTCGATAACGGGAACCTGCAGAAATCTTTCGAAAAAGAAATTGGGATCACAGTAATCGTAATAATGACCATTTTGAACGCCAGGCTTCTCTGGATTGCATAATGAAATTCATTTCTATGGTCTTTTTGAAAATTTTAAACCGAGTATCTTTCTATGTCCTGCTTTTTTCTCCTTAACTCCAACGAACTGAGTCGTACCAGGTACTAATTGATTCGTAATATTTCAGGTTTTATTAGTCTTAATTCACATAAGTTTTGATAAAGGAATTCTGAAGAAAGTGAGGAAAATCTCCAAATTTTTGCTCAAATTTAAAGCGATTTGTCCTAAATGATTAAATATGAAATACATTGTTACAAAACGTGATTGATATGAAACAGTTATTTTAATGATAATGAAAATTTTGAATGAAGGCTTAACTGAAGCAAACATGAAACTCATTAGCGTGCCACGTACATAATACGTCGTAAAAATTTATGAACCGCCAGCATCTAGTGTTGTTTTGAAATATAAATTAGTTGAAAAGCCGTTAATATTTAGCCTTTGATTAAACTATTATAGTACACAAATAAATACCAGAGAATAACAAGGATTATTTTTTAGTGTCAATCGTTTAAAATTTTAGACGGGTTGATACTTTCTTTCTCTTTTTTCCTTTACATAGTTTATTTTATGAAGCGTTTGCTTAAGCAAATTAGGTGAAGTTTTGTAATGGAAACGTTACCTTATTTCATATGTACATTTACACTAAAAAGAATAAAATAAAATATTTTTGGAAAAAAAATTGAACCGACTTCGGAACTTCACTCGGCAAGTGCTCTAAAAAGTAAAAAATAATTTTATTCTTTGAACACCATCGACACTACATTTAAACATAAGTTTTGAAGTCGGTGCAAAAACTATAGGTGAAATGATGTTTAACTACATTTTGCCAACATTTTTCAGAGAAAACCATTGAAAATTAAGAGCTAAATATTTGTACCATTACATAAATATGTGGTTGTCAATGTAGTGTATGCGAATGCGATTAAAGAACCCGGATTCATTGCAATTTATAGATATAGTTAAATTATAGTTTCGTATGATTCTATATAGTGTTTTTGCACCGACTTCAAAACTTATGTTTAAATGTAGTGTCGATGATGTTCAAAGAATAAAATTATTTTTTACTTTTTAGAGCACTTGCCGAGTGAAGTTCCGAAGTCGGTTCAATTTTTTTTCCAAAAATATTTTTTTAATTATAAAACATATTAGTTATTATGTCCACAATTTGTGCCCACATTTATAGGTAGTCTCGTAACTAATTATATTCCAATAGTTTTGAAGATATTACGCAACAAAGAGCAAAAACACAGTCACCTGGCACAGTCCCCTGCCTAGTTGTACTAGGCGGGGGACTTACCCCCTTTCATGATTTATCAGAAAAACACAAACTTCAATTGGCCCTCTTTCAAACCAAAGTAATAGATTCATTTTCTGAGCAATAGTATAATAATTATACGAACATTTCAAAAAACCGTGCCCGGACAGATTTCGTGTGAAAAATGACGAGTTTACAGGGAATCACCCATATGCATTCGAAGAGAAGCGAAACATAAAGAGAAATGTTCGAAAAATCTAAATATAATTTAAGTAAATCATTTTAGATTACATGTATAATTAGATAACACTAATTTGCTAATATTTCGAGCATGTGCTTACTTGGAGGAATAAGTATAAAATCGTTCCAAGATTTCATTCAAGAGTTATTGCTAGTATAGCGATTTTGAATAGATTTTTTTAAATAATTTGCAGTCAAAATTTGTTATTGTCTAACCAGAACGCACTGCTGTTTGTAGTTTACATTGTTATAGTTAAAGTGTCTTACTTTGCTCAAGTTAAAACTCTGAAAGTCATTCCTGTGGCAACGCAATTTTTTCCCCAGCTGTGCTTTGATGATATACTATAGTAGACATTAAAAACTTTGTTCCCAACTTCCAATTGATGTTCCGTAAAAGATGCTAAAATGCAGAATGCAGCTTGTCTTTGTCCTTTTTTTTTTCTTTTCTTTCATTCCTCAAAAGTACAATTTCATATTTCAGCTAGACACCGAATTTTCTGCTGAAAACACTTTTTAACTGATGCCTTATCGCTTTAAACAAAATTTTTAATAATTAATATCTAAATTTCCTTTCAAACAATCAATTCAAGGAGGTATTGTACAAAGGTAGCAACAAAAGCTACGGGTAAAATACAAGAATCTATATTTTCCGAGTCTCTTTCATCCTGGCCAAGCCAAAAAAAAACTATGAGTTTCAAATTCTCAGAATTACTTATAGAAGCGTGGTTTTAGCACCCTCTATTAATGTAAGAGCTTAATTAACAAGCTCTTTACATGTGATGTTTTGATTCTGGTTTACTGATCCTGCGGTCGCAGTACCTATAAGCTTACAAAATTGAAGTGGGCTATAAACATTCAATTCATTTTTTCCTACCGGAATGGTATTAAAGGGATATTATAATGGTATTTCCTTCCTCTACAGGCATGAAAGCTTGTATGAAAATTTTGTCAAGTCCAGAAATGCGCCAAGTAGGCTCAGAACTGTTCAACACAACTTTGCCAAACTGTGAGAAATTCAGGGATGATCTAGATCTCTTCTTGAAATGCAATGTCAGGGGAGCAGTTATAACCATAAGTCACCCAGCTGGAACTGCTAAAATGGGGGATCCAACAGATCCAACTACAGTTGTTGATCCAGAACTTAGGTAAGAGTCTAATCAATTATTTTCAGCCAGCATATAGGGTGTCTCAGAATGTCGTGTGCAAAATTTGAAAGGGGAAGTAGAGGAAACTATAAAAAAGCAAGAAATATATAGGAACATATGGTTGCATGCGAAACGTTGATGCACGCACAAACACTCAAAGCCAGAAACTGACGAATGCGCAACAGGTTACTAATTGATTACACACTAGCGGTACCCGCACGGCTTTGCCCGTGGTATAAAATTAAAAGTTCATTTGTAAAAAAATGATATAGCAGAAAAAAATACTCTATTTTAGTTATAATTCAACTATAATTCCTTCAAAGTATGATATAAAAATTTGGTATGGACCCTACACTACTTCCTTTTACGTGTAAATTTCTTAGTAGATGCCTTAACCCTACACTGCATGGTGTTGCCAATTGGCTACATGAACAATTTGTCCTCCTTATGAATAGCAGAATGTAGTCATAAGGCAACTCAATGCATAAAAAGCAAGTATTGGGTATATTTGAAGCAATTATCACCATTTATCCTCCATACATGGCAGCACTGGTCTGTTACATGCTCTTAAATGAATCCATATGGATAGCTTTTAAAGTCACTCAAACTACCATGTTTTGAAATTATTTTTTACAATGAAATATTTTTCTTCGTCTTTTAAAAAAATAACATGAATAAAATAAACATTTATCTTTCGTTTAAGATGCGTTTTACATCAAAATAATTATTTGGAAAAAATCTAGGACATAATACACGTCTGTAGCCATTTGGCAACATTGTGCAGAAAGCATCCAGAGAACACTTCGATTCATCTCTATAGTTCATGCTTTGTTTATGTTTTTCGCTAGCTTCTTTCTATTTTTGGAAGGTATAATATAATCATGCGGACCCAAAAGTGGTACTTTCGGCTGTTCTACCGTTTATAAGACCTCGCAATTATCAATGCTTAGTTGATGTTCAGCAGAGTGAACAAACAAAAAATCAATAGGGAAAAGCCTTTAAAACGTGTTCATTTTAGATTTCAGTTAGCACAAACGTTGTGCTTACACGGACAAGTAAAGTCATTAATAATTTTAAAATATAGTTTTGAAAAAAAACTAAAAAATACGCTTTTACATTGGAATGCGCTGTGATCATCACGGGTTTCCCTCTGATTTTCAAAACTACTGAATATCCGCACTTAAGTTTACATGTACTTATAATACATCAATATGCAATACAGTTTAGCCTTTAGTATTAAAAATAATATTAAATACAGGGTGTCCACTCCAATCGTGGACCAATAGCTAATTTCTAAACCGTTAGAGATAATCATATAGTTTATTTAGGAAAAAATCTCCAAATTTTGAAAGGAATTTTGGGTCTATTCAATGTTTTTCAAAAAATCAAATTTTGAAAGAGTTACGAAATTTAAATTTTTATACAGCCCCCGAATCCTATCAATCATATTTAGTAAAACATTCTTGACACTGTAACGTTTAAAACTAAAAAAAAATCACTGTTCTACCACAAAAATTGACCGAGTTATGACGTTTTGAAAAATCAAGATTTTGCATTATTTCATAACGTCATCGAGAGATCGCTTAAGGGACCGTATGCGAAACCCTTCAAAATCTTGATTTTTCAAAACGTCATAACTCGGTCAATTTTTGTGGTAGAACAGTGATTTTTTTTTAGTTTTTAACGTTACAGTGTCAAGAATGTTTTACTAAATATGATTGATAGAACTGGGGGGCTGTATAAAAATTTAAATTTCGTAACTCTTTCAAAATTTGATTTTTTGAAAAACATTGAATAGACCCAAAATTCCTTTCGAAATTTGGAGATTTTTTCCTAAATAAACTATATGCTTATCTCTAACGGTTTAGAAATTAGCTATTGGTCCACGATTGGAGTGGACACCCTGTATATTACTTTTATATTTGCAAAGAACGTAAATTTTATCTTTTATTCAGAGTTACATACATACATACATACATACATACATACAAACAAACCCACATGTGAAATTAATAAAAGCGTATTAAAAAGAGACCATTAGCTACAAAGGAACTAGTTACAAACCAAAAAAAAAAAGAGAAAAGAAAGAAAGCTTGTGCGAGAGAGCCTCCAAAAGACATCAGATTTGACAGAAATGATCATCGGAAAGTACAAGTACATATAAAAAATAATGTAAAATGTCAAAATGTAAAGGATTACAAGAGTATACAGTGCACCAAATGTTCAATTCCTCTATTTTTTTACAAAAAAGAACTAATTTCAAGACTATCATTTACAATCATTTTTATCTGTTGAATGCATGCGGTGTAGCCATTTGGCAACAAAACTATTTTTAATTAGAAAGGGGTGAAAATTTAGAGTTAAATTTTTTTAAATATTTTTCTATGTTTTCTTATTACATTGACAAACACATATATTTTTTTCTATGAAAAATAAAAAATCATGCAGTGTAGGGTTAAGTGCTTGAAGTGAGTAAGATAACAATTCAAACATTTGCATCCCTAGTTTGCCACGAAACAATGCAAAAAAATGTTTTACAATGATTAATCTCCTAAATATCGCCGATTTTAACATCATTCAGTAGATTTTTCGCAAAATATCGCCAATAGCGCCAAATTGAACCCAAAAAAAATTTTTTTTCGCTAAATTTATTGCCAACTTGGCGATATGTCGCCAAATTGGCGTCAAACACTTGGTGACCAAAAGCTTGGCGAGATATCGCCAAGTGGTCGCGCCAATTCATATCACTTTGGTCTGCATTGAAAGCCCTGATTACCCCATAAAAGGGGTAAATCACCCCCTTGGGGACATTCGAATGCAACCCCAAAGATAGGTGCACAAAAATAAGCCAAAAGAAAAAATAAGAAAAATTTTGTTGCTCACAGAAACCAACAGAAATCTTACCAAAGTTTAAAAGAAGAAGAAAGTTTTCTTTCCTAACTTCAAAAACAAAATAATACATTTTCCGAAATGACATACTTTAGAAAGAACGTTGCAATATCGCAATAAGATAGAAGTAAATATACTGAAATAGAATTGAATGCCAAATTGTAAAAAAGTCGCCAAAAAAATAATTTTTAATATTGTCTTTCATTATTTATTAAATGCAATTATTGCTGCAAATTACAGTCCAACAATAAATAATCACATTGCAAAAGTATATTTGGAGCAATTTTTTCTTTTAAACTCAACTGATCCTAAAAATTTTAAGTATTAGTCATAGAAATTTCGTGCATTATTCTTCACAATGATAATAAAAACAATAAACATCGACAAAGATCAACCAGCAAACGATAAATTAAAAGCTAAATTCGTTCACTCAAGCCATTTGCTGCAATTTATATTGAAATAAATGAATAATGAAGTAAAATATGTTTTGCAGACGATAAATTTAGAATGGTATCCTGTATTTTAAGGAA
This sequence comes from Uloborus plumipes, assembly GCA_038373865.1. Taxonomy (NCBI): domain Eukaryota; kingdom Metazoa; phylum Arthropoda; class Arachnida; order Araneae; family Uloboridae; genus Uloborus; species Uloborus plumipes. The sequence goes on along the minus strand of JAXGGA010003215.1, from coordinate 10,617 downwards.
AGGACTCGATTTCTCATTTGATTGACAGGTGCCATCTTATCACGGTTTTTAATATTTCATTTGACTAATTTTAATAAGGCTTGGAGTTTGTATTGTTACAAAAACAAATACATTTTTAAAATTATTAAGGGAAAAAGAACGAAATAAAAACGTAACCATGGTAACAACATGAAAAGTTGATTTCCGTTGATAAAATAATTCATTTCATCTCTATTTTCAAACAAATTTTATTCGCGAGCAAAGCCATTTTAGAATCGTTTGGCTTGCTTTACTGAAGGTAAGCCTTGAATTTCGGGATTCTAAAAACAATTGTTACAGCTCTCCTGATGATCGTAGAAACTTCGAAAAAACGTCATTTTGTGCAGAAAATTTCAAGCTTTCGAATGACATAAGACTTGAAAATGTGTGTGAAATATTTCTTCCCTATTTTATCGAATTTCCTCTAAGAATTCAAATAGAAAAAGAACGAAATGGAATGTTCGAAAAATCGCTTCGAGGTGCAAAACTACATGCTACAAACTAATTTTGTGCCAAGTGGCATGAAAATCGACCGAACGGTTTTGGCGCTACGCGCGTAACAGACAGACAGAAAGAAAGAAGGACAGACAGAACCACCTTCAGCTTTATTATTAGTAGAGAAAGGCGATTTCATACCACGTTTTGGTTTTTGAGAAAGACTTAAAATCGTGATTAAAATTTGCGACCTACAAAGATATTAAATGCGTCCTTATGAGAAAGATTTTCACAAGCTTTCATCTCGATAGCTGCGTTGTCATTATGATAAGTGTATTGGAATTACATGTACGAAAATGTAAACAACGGCTTTAAACCTATCTTAAAATCTGAAACTTTGGGTGAATTCTTTTTGTGGAATGAATTTGTGACCTGTTTTTCACCTGTCATTTTCTGGCTTAGCATGCATGTAGTGCATCGGCGGTTCGATTGCAGCTCTATCTTCCGTTGCCATTGTTGCTTGTTCTCATGCTCTCTTAATCCCCTAAAAGTTTGTACACGGTGTTAGAATTATTTATTATTTTTCGGACGTACTTTTATGTTTGGAATTGTACATTTGTGTATTTATTTTTCTTCTATTCATACTGAAAGGCTTCACTACAATCCACGAACTTAAAATCAGAAGTACGCAAATTATCTCTACATCAAAAGTACGGTTGGGGTTGAAATGAGAATGAACGGCAGTTATGTTAGAGGTAGAATGAAAATAGTAGTAATGCATTTTTGTGTTTTTGTATAAAGCATACTCTTTAAAACATTGATTTAAAATTTCACCTGATTGATATCAACAAACAGAAGTATACTAAGCGTTTAGTTATCGAGGTGATACGTTGCAAAAGCAGTAAGCAGAAATCCTTCTCCATAGGGCACTCGTGGATACAATGTATACTACGGAAGTTTCGAAACAGAAGCTACGAAAGCATTTCAGTTTGGAGCAGTTGTGACGTATCCAGAAAGCTATTCAAATTAAAACACAAGAGTAGCTAACAACTTTCTTAGAAAAATCAGTTCTGTCATGTAGCGTTTTTTTCATTCCTTACAGGCAGGTAACAATTGAGGCATTTGAAGACCCGGGACACTAACTTCATTTTGTGCCCCCCCCCCCCCTACACACACACACATACACAAACACTTATTAAATGAAATAATAATGCGTTAAGCAATTAGTATCTAGAATTTGCTTTTTTTTTTTTGAATTTAACATTTACATCTTGCTTTATAATGCAATATGAAATAACTCCAATTTTTTTTAAGGCTTTCGATACAAAATTGGTGCCTCTGCCCTTACAGGGGTAAAAGTTGGGAAAACCAAGACAAATGACCCAAACACAAGGTAATCCCTTTGCAGTTTAGACATAAATAAAAAGCTTTTGCAAGGTATTCAACCAGTGCCACAGTTATTTTTCAGAAAGTTGAACACTGGGATTTTTTTCTACGCAGGAGCTTTTTACTAAAACAGGATTTTTTTTACCATCAAAAAGAAAAAATAAAGTTTTACAATACCATGCTTCCCAACTTTTGGAAATGGACGTGCACATCATTGTCACATCTTATTGAAAGTTGATTCAATTTTAATTAAAAGCTTACAAAAATACGAATGATGCATAAATACGAGAGGGTTATCAACCTCTAACTAAGCGTTAAATCAAGAGATATAGTGCTCATTCATATGTATACACACAGGGTGTTCCTGTTTAACCTCCAATTTAAAAAAGCTCAAAATATGCTGCAGAGTTAAGAGAACCAAAGTTTGAATCAAAAAAAAAACTTTTGTCAAAAGTGAAAAAGCTAAAAATTAATACGGATTCTAGATCCCTAATTTATTTATTTAAAACAGGAGCCAAGGAAAAAGAATTTGAACACAAAAAGTTTGACATCAGTCCATCAGTGCAACCAATGTAAAATGCAGCGTTTTGTAACTTACACCACTTTGCACTCGCTGTCAATAACACCTTGAGGGAAACACAGCCGCTAAAGGTAGGACAGCGGCTTCAGTGGAATGACAACCGGTCATTCTACTGAAATGGCGACACTTCATGATCTCATTTTCTGCAGGAGCCTTTCAAACTTTGAGCTTGACAATATCGAAGTTTTAGTCACAAATATTTCACTTTTTTACGTTGGAATTATTTTTTGTCAGAGATTTTGTACATAAATATAAGTAAGAGGACCTGGAGCCCGTTTGAAAAGGTAGATTTCATATTTTTTGACTCAATTTTTTCTCTTGCTTCAATCTTTTAACATCTTTATTCTGCACTTCATTTTTAGTCCAGGCAATATACGGTTGAACCCGGCCAAAATTGCAACAGAAGCTTTTTCAACGGTTTTCGGGTTAGTAGACGGGTCTGAATAACATATCCAAAATCGCCCCAAATTGGGTCACGGGAACACCCCCAAAATTGGATTTGAAAATGGGGGGGCCTGGTGGCAATTTCCTTCAAAATAGGTAAGCTAGTATTCTTCTTTTTAAAAACAGTTAAAACATATTTAGCATTCTCAGTTGTGAAAATTATAGGTTAAGAGCCTCAATGAATGGTTCCAAAAAAAAATTAGATAGAACCTCGATAGTTCGACACTCGCATAGCTCGACCATCCCGGTAACCCGACGTATGTTTCGCTCTCTAGTACAATGTTATATTTATATGGGTTGAAAAAAAAAGTTGCTTTACACGTGTTTATAGAAATTCATTATGTCTTCTACTAATTCAACCAACAACTTACCAGTCTGCAACTTAAGGATAGCGATCCGTATGCGGCCCACATTGTAAACCCTTCCGACCTTTAAAAAAGGATTTCAAAATGGCGTAAATGCTAATCTCGAAACGCGACTAATACAAATAAGTTTACGCTTTCATGACATAAAAATTCTTTATTTTCCAAATATAAAATTAAGATAGCAAAAATATTATAAAACCTTTTACTATATACAAAACAATTACAAGTTACTCATTTTCATCATCGTCATCATACTAATAGTAATTAAGGCTTTGATTTGATATGCCCCACAAGCTGTAGAGCAGTGCAGTCCATTGCGTTTGCATCCGCATCGTAATGTTGAGCAATTTGTTTTGAAGGAAGAGCGAATCAAGTTTACTAAGTAGTCTGGAGCTGGTGGTAAGTCACAAATTAGTGGATAGTAGGAGTTATTTTTAACGTACCAGCCCCAATCTTCTGGTTTGAGCCTCTTTACAATCTTTCCAAATATTTATCTGTAAGTATGTATGGTAGCTATGGTATTTCGTGGACGAATCAGTTGGAGGTAAACGTTCAGGTGTAATGAAAGATTTTGCTGTTGTTACTTTCGATACCAATATTCGATGTCGTAGTACATCTGTCGATTCCAAAGCTTGAGATTCATACAGTTGAAGCATTGCTTTTCTCCCAGCAACTGCAATTTCTGAGTGTGAGCATGAATCAGTGGAAAAAACCTTTGCATAAGAACGGAGATCTGCATCTTTCATCAGTTTGACAAATGCTGAAGATTTTCCAATAGAAAAAATTCTCGATGTACTGTCCGAGCCTGTATAAGCATGTAGAAAAAGTAGTAAGTTGCAGTTTTCATGACCTAGTGAAAATTGCATTTTCAGAATATCGTAGACAGGATTGGGAGTTGATCTTCGCCTTATATCATTGCGGTAATACAGCTTGAAACCATTATCCTTCGCGTGATAAAGGAGTAAAATAAGCAAATCAGTGTCTTTGCCTATTACCGTGGTGTGCACATGTGCAGAGGAGGATACTGCAGCACGCGCAATTTCCACATCAGCATCACCATCAATATTTAGAACAGAACACCCAGGCCCGGATTACCCATTAGGCCATCCTAGGCCCTGGCCTATAGGGGCGCAAGCTGGAAAGGGGCAATATTGAGGAGGAAAAAAAATATTCATAGTTCGTTGATATAATTAATAAATAAACAAAAAAGAAAGGAAGAAAGAAAAAAAGAACGCGGCACGCTAGTATATGGAGAAAAATTGGTCAATTAGAACGGATTGCAACCTGCCCCCCGAGCAGGAGAAAAAAATTGAAAGGTAGGGGGCGTAAAGCTTGAGTCGAAATCATTCTGGTCAAAGCAAATACTTTTCATTTACATTCGATTTGAGCAACCATTTCTTGAAAATATAGCACACAGGAAAATTAGTAACAGCTATGGTATAGAAAATGGTCTATTATAAAACTTATTTATGAAATAATTTTTCTCTTGATGTCTTTAAATCGTGTCAGTAAGTTTGTTTTGCAATTAATAATTTATTAATTTATATTTATTTAAGACAGTCAACCCACAGGGGCGTACAAAGTTTAAATTTTTGGAAGTGGGGCATATTAATCAATTTCCCGAATGAAACTTCAAATTTTGCCGAATGACAAAATACGAGCCTACACAAGTTCCAACATTTAACGGAAAGAGACATTAGACACCCTTGTGAAAAATTATTACAAATTTGCTTCCGAATTTGCCAAACTGACACATCATTTGCCGAATAAGAAAATTTTGGAGAGTTAGCAATGACCTCACGTCCGAGCTCCTCTGCTACAAATATTGCTTATTTTGTACTCAAAATATTTACCATAGACTGCTTTAGTTCTCAACAGACACGTGCATCGTATAACAAGTTCCTAATAAATAATTTCTAATGCACAATTTTATATATTTTATTTATAATTATATCAGTCGTTGGGGTTCACTTTCAACATATTATTTTTCAAAATATTTTAATGAAGGTCAAAACAAAGTAGACAAAAATCAGGACATGCCTTGAAATATATTTTAAATAGAAGAACAATTAAAGAGAGGGATAAAACAATTGTGAGGAAAGGAGCATCAACATTCTAATCTTTCTAATGTAGAAAATGAAAGAAAAACAGAAGTGTAGCTAGAAATTCAAGAGTCATGCTTTTAAAATTTAAATAAAATAAATTAAAAAATACTTTAAGCTATCATTGCTAATTATCTCCTCAGCCCAAAACATTATTATTCTTCTTTTCTGAGGCCACAGACGTTTGTTTTTCAATTTCATTAAGGAAAAAAACTGTTTTTTGAAAAAGAAAGCGTGAGAGACAAGATACTTTACAACATATTTTCAAGAAAGTTTAGCGACATAGTGAAATAAGGGAAGGGAGCGTTTCCGAGCCTAATCCATGAAATTCACGTCACCAAAGCAGACTAAAATTGTATTTTAATAATTTTAATTTCAGAAACATTCCATGGGAGATCCCCTGAATCCGCTTCAATTTCTACCTTCAAACATTATCTAATCTTGCTTTTTATGAAACGTCCATTTTAAAAAGTTCTCGAGTGAGACTCAACGAACCCCATCTTTTCCCATAACATCAAAAGTGATCTTCAACCTCGCATTTAGGACTTAAATGTCGAAAATTTTCTGAGGAGAGTCCAGAAACCAATTTTTTCCCCTTACATCACCGAAGATTTTCGACAATTTCATTTATCTGATTTCAACAGATCTCTCAAGGAGGGTCCCTACACCGACCCCTCCCAACATTTGAAACCCTCCTAAAATTTCAAAAAATTTCAATAAGAGAAGAGTTCCCAACTCCCATCTCTTCACCCAGCAATGTTAAAGATGCATTAGAATTTTTACAAATGCATATTTCGAAATGTTTTCTCTATGGAAAGCTCTCAAGCGCCCCACCTCCACACCATAACAGATCCTTTAAAATTTCGTTTTCAGACCGCAAGGTCGAAAACTTTTTCGGGAAGTGACCCTGATCTCAGGCCTTTCCCACCTGATTAAAAATTGTCTAAAATCTCGTGTTTTGGTTCTCAATTTTAATAAATATTCCCAAAGAGCCCCCCGTTTTCGGCATTCAGTCCTCATCTAACACTATTCAAATAGTCTAATTGTTTTCATTACTTCAATACCGACACCTTTACCGAAGCGAATTACTGAACCCAATCGTCTAAAACTATATTTTAGGATTTCAGGAGAGCTCTCCCGATTTCCGCCTTTCCGAAGCATCATTAAAGTTCGCCAAAATTTTAAGTTTCGAAAGGGGTGAGGGAGGAGGAGTCTTCAAACTCATTCCTTTGTCAAACATCATCGAAGCTGACTCACACTTGCTTATGTAGGACTTCAATTTCGAAAACTTACCCGGCGGGGGGGGGGGCAGAGGTAAGCGACTGACATTTTTAGGGCAAAACAGTATGTATTTTGTAACATTCAAAAAATATATATACGTTGTGATATCGGGCTTTTCAACTGGATTATTATACCATTAAATTCAGCTTAAAAATTACAATAATCCAGGAGAAAAGATCGTTTATACAACGTATATTTTGCTTTGAATGTAATAAAACACTTACAATTTTGCTTTATAAAAAATAAAAAAATCATAAATATCAATAAATTTAAAAAGTCAATAATCTTTAAAATTGCGCGTTAAATTGGCCTGCTGCGAGTTGTCCCATTACTTTCCGATAAATGGAATAAAATTGCATTTTGAAAGCTTCAATTTCGACAAAATCCCGAGGAACCTCATTTGGACCTTTCTTTTTTGAGCATTGACAGAGGAATACGAAAAAAATTGGAGGAAAGAAAGAAAAAAACAAAATCATAAATCAGTTCATCAAATGGGGCGGGGAGGGGGAGATTCGATTTTGATAGGATTCAGATGTGTGAGGTGGGGCGTAGTTTCTAAGTTTGGCCTAGGGCGTAAATAGACTTTAATCCGGCCCTGAGAACACCCTTGTTTTCTTAACAAGTCACCTATAAGAAAAATTATTGCTTGCTTGTTTTTTTCATTAGCCAAGAACTGCTCTTTTTTCCCGAAAAACTGTATGGATGGACTGAAAAAAATGTCTCTACTGGTTTTCGTGTAGCGTCGTCTGTGAGAAGCATCTTTGATTGTTGGGGAACCTGTGTAAGCATCAAAAACAATAATAGGTTTGCCGTACGCTTTAAGGACAAAATTGACGTAAGAAAGAGCAATATTTTCATAGGTGTCATTATTGCACCAAGGAAGGTGATGTAATAGAGATCCACCATCCAAAACATACCTTTCTGCTTGTACCATGTAGTCAGATTCTTCAATACACCCGTTTTTAATGCACTGGACTATTGCGTGAGCCAATTCAGATTTTGCTGCTTTTCTCCTCATGTGTTTATTTTCAAATAATGCTGCAGGATATGCAAAAAGTTCATAACGCATAATATCTGCGAGATCCATTTCACCACAAGTGGCAACAGTCATCATCCTCTGAAAAAGGAGTGCTGGATCTATTTGTATATCTGGATCATTTTTGCTACAAATAGCCAGCTATATAGCAGCAGGGTTATTCTAAAGTTTTTACTTTGTCCGATCTTTTAATAGTGTATTTAAATACTTCTTGTCCAACCGTTTTAGAAATTATATTTGTACCGAATAAGTGTGACTCATCAACATTAATACCTTCTTCGGCTGTTAGACCTGTAACAATATTGCGTAGAGTGGAGTCAAGATGAAAAGGAGATACGGAATGTAGAGCATAAACTATCTTTCTAATTTCTTTACTGTCTCTCTTTTGACTACTGTCCCTCATTTCTTTATGTTGCTCACTACTTTTCATAAAAACTCCTGCATTCTAAATTGTACATTGAACAAATAGGTATAGAAAATGGCCGTGTGCCCCTCCGACTGTTAGAAAGTCCACTTCCTCTTGTTAGTCCTCCTCTACTCTTCAGGGAACGCATAAGTACCTGTTCTATTACTAGATCAGATCCAAGTCCACTCCAAGGTCTGGATTTTCTTCTCATTACAAATTTGCCTTCCATAAACATTTTGTACACGTTTTCATTTTCAGATTGTAGATTTAGCATTCTTTGCAAGCAGGGGTGCCCATCCCCCCCAATGTCAATGGCGCAAATTCCCCCCCAAAATTTTTCACAACTCTCTTGTGCTTTTTTATTTTTACCCCTCTTTTTTATTTTATTTATTTTTTTAAATATTTTTAATTTTTTTGAATATTATTTTTTAATTTTTTTAAAATGTTATTTTTTTAATTTTTTTAAATATTATTTATTTATTTTTTTAAATTATAACTATTATTTTTTTAAAAGTTTGAACTATGCGCAGAATAGAATCGCTTTTTTTCCCTTTCAGACATTCCAAGCACACACACACACCCAAAAAAAATAAGTAAATAAAAAAATTAAAAAAATAAATAATATAAATTTAAAAAATAAATTAATGAATGATTTAATTTTTCAAAATAAATTAATAAATAATTTGAATAAATAAATAAATTAGTTTAAAAAAAATCCCCCCCAAAAATTTTGATGGCGCAACTTGCGCCATAATCCCCCCCTGTGGGCACCCCTGTTTGCAAGTACAGGTAGATAGATTTAACGTAATTTACATGTCCGGCTGCCGCTACAAAAGAAAGTTCTTTTGAATTAAAAAGTACATGTTTTATTCCATTTTTAAGCTTTTTTTTTCCCGTTTTCTTTTTTTTTTTTTTTTTTTTTTTTGGCTGCAGAATGAATCACCAATTAATATGGGCCATAAATACAACCCGCGGGCCTCAGCTTTTCAACCTCTAGTTTGTATAGTAGTAGACTAAGGATAATTACCTATTAAAATATGTGGCGTAATCCATTTCTTTTTTCAATTTATATGAACATAACATTGTATCAGACAGAAACAAATGTGTCGAGTTATCGGGATGGTCAAATTATCCAAGTGACGGGTTATCGAGGTTCTAACTAGTTTTTATGACACAAACATTAACGAAGCCGTTTTGCCTATAATTATTCCAGTTGCAAAGGCTAAATGTGTTTTTTTATATGTTTTTAAACAAGAGTACAGGCTTATTTATTTTGAAAACAATTGTCACTAGCCCCCCATTTTCAAATCGGATTTTGGGGGTGTTCCCGTGATCCAATTTTGGTCGATTTTGGATACGTTATTATGTAAGAGTTACTGATATGAAAACAGTTGAAAAACCTTCTGTTGCAATTTTGGCCGGGTTAAGGGTATTTTTTCGTTAGTTTGACTGGACTATTTGAGCATTTTTGCCATTGAAAGTACGCATCTAGGACGAACGGTTGAAAAAATAAAAGTTCTTATAAGTTAAACCAGAACACCCTGTTTTCAAGTGAGCATTGTACATCATATGAATTAACGTGTTAATACATGAAAATCCTGACCCGCCAACCCCATAAATAATTTTCTCTAAGCCACTCATTATTATTATAACTTATATTTAAATAAATAGTATAGTTATGAAACGTTTTTTTTTTTTTTCAGGGTGAAAGGTGTTAAGAGCTTAAGAGTTGTCGATGCTTCCATCATGCCAACTGTTATTTGGGGCAATACTTATATCCCAACAATGATGATTGCTGAAAAAGCTTCTGACATGATCAAAAGTGCTGCCATATGTCATAGAACATAAGGTGTATCACATAGTGGAAAAACAACTTCTTTTCATAACTATTCATTTCCAAAACCTTTTATTATCACTTTGAAGCATTGAGAGAAGCAAAGGGACATGAGAGGACTTTTTTCAATTTTGAAAATATGCGTAAGAAATTTAAACCATGAATAGAGACTTTCATTGAACCTTTTTTTTTTTTAAATCATGCCGTACACTGCCGTGATAAGCGCAAAAGTGGTACCTGCACATGATCTCAAACTGAGATACTGCTGCCTAAACTTTTGCGCCTCGTGTATTTGATTCAAGAAGTACTTTTTAAGATATTTTTTTTAACATTTCCCGTTCTCAAATTACCATAAAACATTGCATTTTGATAAAATAAGTTACAAAGCAATTTTTCAATTTTGAAAATATGCATAAGAAATTTAAACCATGAATAGAGCCTTTCATTGAACCTTTTTTTTTTTTTTAATCATGCCGTACACTGCCGTGATAAGCGCAAAAGTGGTACCTGCACATGATCTCAAACTGAGATACTGCTGCCTAAACTTTTGCCCCTCGTGTATTTGATTCAAGAAGTACTTTTTAAGATTTTTTTTTTAAATATTTCCCGTTCTCAAATTACCATAAAACATTGCATTTTGATAAAATAAGTTACAAAGAACCACCTGGTGACAATAACTCAATTTTGTCAAAAAGTCGTGTCTGCACTTTTTAACAAAATTGAGTTATCG
>JAXGGA010003214.1:0-106410 GCA_038373865.1 Uloborus plumipes | reverse complement strand
GTGTAGTAAAAGTATTGCAAATAATAAAAATATGTGTAGAAATAATACCAGTCTGTAAGTAATTTCTTCAGAAGGACTAGCTATGCTTGCCTCTCAAGTTTGAAAATGGCGTTTTCTCTTCAAATTAAGAGCTGCCTTCTGCCAAAAGAAACTTAATGCACAACGTCCTGCTCTATTTCATGCTTCATGCATGAATTCTCTTGTAGGTACGCTACACTTGAGGACTAAAAAAAATCCTAATTCCAGAAGAAAAACAATTACATTGATTTCTTTGACAGGATTTCAATGAAAGCTTGTTAAAGGCCACTAAAAATAAAACAAAACTTAGTGAAAATGTCCCATCTTTCATCGAGAAATTTTGTGCATGAGTGTCCCACACGTGACAATGAAACGACTTGAATTTACGTTTATGACACGTGACTGTAAAAAATGTGGTACCACAAGATATGACATAGTTCCACACATGATCTCGTTGAAAGACGTCTAACAGAGCCCACCTAGATATTTATCTGCTAACCAAAACTTAAATGATGGGTGGAAATGCTTCCTAAAGGGAGTTTCTCCCGTTAGACTTTCACCACGCCGGGCCCCCACTGTTACCAGATGCTGTTAAAACAGCCTCTTTTATTTCAGCCCAGAGTAACTGAAAGAGGTGAAGTTGGGGTGCAAGTGGGTGTGATAAAGGCTCTCAACATCAATCTCTCCGATTCCACGTTTGGTGAAAATGTAGACAGGCGTTGAAATAGGTATGTGATGGGAGTCCGATTGTGAGATAAATATTTAGACTGGGTACTCTTACCCCCTTGGAGGAATTGTAGTTAGTTACGCATGCTGTGGCGCACCCATGAAAGAGTCAACTCTGATATTTGCTGGCATCTCTTTTAATGAAAAATCAAGCTTAGTTTTGTTTTTCTTTTCCTCTTAGTGGTAGATATCATAGATAGTCATAGATTTGCTCTTCCGAGAGTAAGCAGTTTTAGCTAAATCGTTCAAGTTATAGAATAGGTGGCCTAAGTACAGAACTGGAGCTGAATTGAAAGAAATAGAATTATTGCTATCTGTGTAGTTTTTAGTTCAATTGTACTTGTTGGTACTACTGTACATATTTAGATGAATTATGATAAATTTTTTTAAACATTATGTAAATAAACATGCATAGAAGCATTGATAGCTGTCTACATAATTAGCTGAATTGAGTGAAATATGAGTTAAATGAATAATTTATTTTATTTTTAATTTAAACCGCTGGAATAAGAACCAAATGTATTCTGTTGCAGAGTTTTACGTGTTTTTTGTATGTATAACATTAAAACCCAGGATTTTGCTGAACAAAACGCTCCAACGTTCCTATTTGCATCAGCAAAAGGGAGTCTGGGGTGTTCAATTAAGTATTTTAGGCAGATAGGTATGGCGAGAAAATTATACTTTAAATATAATTCAATTGGTAGATTTTAAATCTCGATTTAATTCTCGATTGGTTTTTATTTTCTTAAATTTAAAAATAAATCTTTACTTGCATTTTAATTGTAAGTATTCATTCACATTTACTTATTATTAAATGCTCATATACTATACTTTTTTTTCGATTTGTCTTTTACTATTTTACTATTATTTAACTTGAAAGTTAAAGAGAAATTATTCTGCGAGTTATGTAAAAACTGAAAGTAACTTGAACTGACACAAAAGAAAAACTTTAAAAATGGCAGCTACCAATTTTTGCAACAATCTTTCCCTTCGTCAGAATCACGCAGAGAATGGAGACCAGAAAAAAATTCCAACAATGAAGATGTTTCTAAACCCACCAATAAATATATTGCGCAAACAGGAGCTTAGACCATAAAATTTTACGAGTCTTTTCAGGTCCTGATACTTTTCCCGTTTAGCTGAAAACTATTGATTTTACAATATATCTCCTTCCGATTAAGATTCATTAAATGTTGAACATTAATTGGTTTTGGAATCGTCTTTAGTATATTTCAGTTTTTTCTGACGACAAAAAATCCATTCACTGCTTGGCATTGACGAATGGAGCTCCGATTGCTCCAGAATACGATATGCTGTTTTTAATGTTCATCATTTGTTCCAAATCACTTTACTTTCCCTTTTTCCATGTTAATTATGCTGAAATACTTTGAAGAAGGCATAAAAGATGGTTCTTTTTAGCGAGAACGATCTTTTATGAAAAAATGTAAAACTAGTTACGCGGGAAAAAAAAAGGAAAGGAAATTAACATTTTTCAAGAAATATAAAATTTCTTTTTCAGCTCACAAGTAATAAAATCAATTTTATTTACCGGTCGTACACATAAGGTATCCAATGTTTGCGAGTTTAGAGTTTAAAAATATTTTTGCACATTTTTCTAAGCGGTTCCTTCCTTCTTTTGTATTAAACTTAAATTCCTTTCCTCGGACTATTCTGTTTCAAAGGTTACAGTAGCTGAATTTTCATTGTTGTTTAAGGTTTTAAGCTACTTTTGTTCATTCGTTCTAGCAATATTCATTTAGATTTTTTTGAACTATAAAAATTCCTTGGCGAAGTTGCACATAAAATTATTTTTATTGTGTAACAAACAAGGGCGAATCCAGCTTCTGGTTAAAGAGAGGGTCATTTTCGGAAGGGGGGGGGGTCAAAGTGCAATTTTTGTGCGAAAATAGTGGTGATTGGCAGTTTTTCGTAATATTAGTTTCAAAAACTGCAGTTTTATGCTATATTTGGTCGCTGAAATAGGGGGGGGGGTCATGACCCCCCATGACCCCTCCTCTGGATCCGAGCTTGGTAGCAGAGTTTTTCGTATTTTCTCAGACCTTTAAAGTGCATAACGAACTGTTGTTTTTGTTGAACTCAACCAATCAATGGCTTAAAATATAGTTCAAACCTTTTCGACAGGTAATTAAAATATAAATACATTCTCTCATAAAGCCAAAATAATAAACTTTATTCCACAGACTTAACCAGGAATATAAATTTATCCCATAAATACATTAAAATGCTCTTTCCTTCTCACTGATATTAAAATATTTCTCCCCCAAAAGAACATAGTAGCAGACGTAATCCAGTCAACTTTGGCCCAGTTTATCGTATTTCAGCCTCATCATATTCATGTTCTATCCGAAAGCGCTCCCCTCCCCCATTGCTGTCCCTCTATAGGGGGTAGGAGAAACGATCTTTCATTGCTTTTGCTGTCAGATAAGGCCAAAGAAATTTCGCGCGGCAGTTACAAGTTGGAAATCCCATTTACAAGGGAGTAATATTACTATAGCGCCGATAACGTTTCTCTTGCTTTCTTTTTCGGTTCTTTGTGAGTTATTTCTCACATTTACAGTTTAAAGCGAAAGCAATAATAAAAAAATATATTCGTGAGAAAAGCATAGATAGGGTGGAGGAAATTAGCTTAATTCTGCTCTGAAATGAATGATATCTTTTTGTAAAACAATGTAATGTAGAAAAAAATAAATTTCTTTTCCGTCACTATTTTAAATGAATTAAAATAAATATTTTAATTTCAAATGCAGTTAAGTTTTATCTTTCGTGAAAAATTGGTTTAAAATATTCTTAGTTGAGCTAGTTAATCGTTATAGGCGCTGCAATGGTTTCAATGGCGCTTTGCGACATGTTTACTTTACTAATTGTTACAGGGTGCGGCAGAAAAACCCGGACAAATATTTATTGTGATAATTTTATTAAATGCAAGAAATTTAGCAAAACAACAATTAATAATGTTAACATAGACTTTTTACAATACTATACTCAGCCGGTTTCAAAGTGGCTTCCTCTAGCGGTGATACACAGATCCAAACGTAACTTGAAATTTTCAGCGATAGGCAGCAGCTTTTCCAACAACAATCGGTCCCATTCTCAAAGCAGCGACTGCTTCAGTGACTCCAAGCTTTGGTGGGTCTTAGCACAGGCCCTGGCCTCCAAAATGGACCACATACTGTAATTCATGGGTTTTAAATCCGGCGAGTAGGGGGTCATTCCGTAGAGGAGATGAAGTCTGAAAATGGGTCCGGCACAAGTCATGAGTCGTTTTTGTCCTGTGAGCCGGAGCTGAGTCCTTCTGGAACATCCAATCCTCATCACCAAAGTGCTGCTGGGCCAACAGAAGTACGACAGCCTGAAGAATGTGGCGGCGATGCACTTCTTGGTTGATTTTGACCCCTTAATCCGCAAAAACAAGAGGAGTCTTGCCGCTAGCGCAAATTCCTCCCCAGACCATCACCGATTGTGGATGTTGGTGGTGTTCGACGATGGCTGATGTGCCAAGAGCTTCAGTGAATCAGATTCTGTCGTTTTGGCGGTTATGCACCTGTTTGACAGTGAACAGCTTCTCATCTGTGAAGAGGATGCGCTTCCACCGCTCACCTGCGGCCCGACGTTTGAGCTGGCGACATGTTTGAAGTCTCACGCGCTTGTTCTCTTCAAAGGGAAGTAGCACTTTTTGGAGCTTGTACGGCTTCAGTTTGAGTTCTTGTTTAGCTATTCGCCGAATCGATCGGTCGCTGATTCGATCGTACGAGCGATGTCTTGAATGGAGACCCTCGAATTTCGCTGCACTCTCTTCTTGATGAGCCTACGGTTGGAAAATGTGTTCACGGTCCGTTTTCTTCCACTTTCTGGACGGCGTAAATCGTGACCAAGCTCTTTTTACCGGCTAATTGCATCGGAAATAGTCTGTCGAGAAATTTTGAGCTCTTTACCAGCTCGAAACAGTAACAAAATAGCAACGCATCTTTCTGTCATTAACCCCTCCCCAAAAAAAAAAAACTTAACTTGCGGAGAAATTTAAGGTAACGGCGAATTTTCTTGAACAAACTAAGTTGGAAAAAGCTTTTAAAGAAGAATATGTATAGAAAATATCTTTTTGATTTAACTATTTTAAAAATATTTTTTGAACAAATAAAAAAAAATTGACATTAACGCCCATGAGAGAATTTCAAACCTTTCTATCCAGAAAACCGACTACACTAGAAATTATTTTTGGTACCAAAAAGTTGTAATAGTTGTGCTTATTCTGACTATGTTCTTATTTTTGGTTTCAACAACTGGGAAAAAAGTTATTAATAAAAATCAACATTGTTGCGTAGACTTAATATTGAAGCAATTCAGAGATAAATATGACTGCATCAAAATGAAATGAATTCAAAAAAATAATGTTTCTATTGCGGAATAACGATTGTTAAGAAGATTTGTTTTCTTTTTCATTCTAAAGTTTTAATTAATTAATTTTATTTTTTGAACTAATAACAAACAGAAATTTGATGTTTAAAAAAAAAAAAAAAACCTCCAAACGAATTTATTTTTGATAAAAGTTATTTATTTACGGTGACTTTTACTTATTTATTTCCATATTTTCTAAAGATTATAGCAATTTATTTTTATTTTTGGCAACAGGAAAAAATAAAATTCGAGGTATTCCTTTTTTTTTTAAATTAAAATAAAAAGTTGCAAACGATTTTTTTTGATAATATGTATTTTTTTATTTTGATGTGCTTTTAAATTTTAACTGCTTCCTTATTTTCTTTCTTTTTTTCTGAAAACTATTAGTAAGTTTTTGTGGAAAATCAGAGGCAAAATCAGGCTGATTCCTAAAAGTAATTGCCGATCTTTGTTCTAACACATTGTTCCCCAACAGAAAAGAATATTGTAACGACGGAATTCGACATCGCTAACATAAAACGATACTAATCTATCTACATTTCATAATTCCTTTAAAAAAATCATGAACAACAGATTTTACTTTTAAAATCAGGAGGAAAACAGTAGATTTTACTTCAGAAATCAACAGGGAAAAAAAAGGTATATATATATTTTTCATGGAAAATATTTGAACACTAAGCTTTTTTAAGGGAAATTTTATTAAATGAAAAACTTTAACTTTATTATCAAAGAACCTTTCCATTAGAAGAAAATGCATTAAACCAAGAGAAGGCGAAAGGTGCCATAGTTTAATTCTTGTTCCTTTTATTTATTTATTTTTTCAAAGCAGAATAAACAAAACAAAACAAAAAGGGATACGAGTACGAACAGATATACACAATATGCAAAGGAAATACAAAACACCTTTGAAAAGTAGAGATTTATTTATTTCTTTTAAACAAAGAAATAAATGAATCAAATTTTCATTAAATTAATAATCATAAAAAGTACCCCAAAAAGTATTACTCCACAAAACACATTTTCCAAAATCTTCCATAGAACTAAATTAATTTGAAGAAAATACTTCTCGGTATTGATACAAGAACTGCGCGATCATAACTACCGCATTAAGCAAAAATTTTTGTAAAATTTGAATAGTTATAGTATATGCTACTGTAAAAGTCGGAAATCTGGAAAATATTGACATTAACCTTTGGATATCAACATTCATATAAGAAAGGTTTCGGCGAACGATCAAATAGTTCCACTGAATTACCAATGAAAAATGACATTCTCCAATTTCTGACTTTCACCCTTAACATATATACTAAACTCACAATCAGCTGTGAAATTAGTTCACCGTCATTATGATATGTAAAATGTTTTTATTCAGAATGACTGTGTCGTGTGTCAACTGTGATAAATCAGCAAGCTGGCAAGTTGTGCTTTAGCAAAATTTTTGTTTTCTGACTTTTGCAAAGTTAATGATAATCTTTATCAATTATGTTTTTACTTCAATTTTTAAACGATCGAAAAAAAAAACCGCATTTATAACAAAAAATAAATAACGGTGACGATTTAGCATATTTAACTTTATGGCGTTTTTAAAGCTCGAACTCAAAATATCACAAATTTTCTTTTTAGTATTTCCAAATTAAGGTACTAAAATAGAAATAAACATAAATTACTAACCTTTTAACCCATTAATGCCTATCGTCCCTTTTTAGGGACGGTTTAAAAAGGGTCTGAATTTCCCCAAAATGAACATTTCAACCAAATAATAGTGTTCAATTAGTACCTTGGTATCGTTGCAATTCGTTATTAACAGATTGCAGCACATAACCATTGTAAAGTGTGTTCTGTAGCAGTTTTAATATGATCTTTATAAAAAATGACATCGTTCACAATCTCAAGTAAAAAAGCTAAGTTTTCAAAGTTATTTCCAGCTTCCCAGTTTGTGTTAATTTCTGATTTTATTTCTTCTTATAAAATGTCTTTTTAAATATTATATCGTAGGCAGAAAAAAAATTAGTAAAAAAAGTATGTACCCTCTGGGGTCTATCGTAACTTTTCAGGGACGATTTTTCTTTCCTTAATAAAAAAAAATTTTTACATAATACTTTTTTAATTATTTTTCTTGTCCATTAAACACTGTTTGTAACCAGTATACAAAATATCTTTGGAAAAAAATCAGACATTAATGGGTTGAAATGCTTAATAAGAAAAATAGTAACGGAAGACAACACTAGAAGTAGAGTATAATTGATAATATAGAAACAACGACAAATTCTGAAAAAGTAGAAAATCAAAAAGTCATAAAATAAAGAAGTTGAACTATTATTAATCGGGGCAAATGAGTACAAAGGCAACGTATCAAAGCAATGAATATGTGTTTTGGTGAGAAGCACAGATTATTTTACTTAAATTAAAAAAAATCAACTTAAAAAAATTTAGAATTTTGAAACAAAAGATTTCCTTCATTTTTAGATTTTTCTCTTTTAAATACAATAAATATTTAATCGTCATATGTTTCACTTGTTGAACCCACCGAGAGCTAACCCACTTACGATGCATTAAAAAATAACAACAGAAAAAATCAAAGATGGGGGGAGAAAGACTAAATTCCCCTCTCTGTATCCCTCCGCGGAAAAAAAAGCACGTGGTTGGAAAAGCCTCTCTTTTACTTGCTCATTCGCGCTCACGACAACCGGCGGGAGCAGATTTTTATCCCATGCCTCCCTCGTCGAATCCCTCCTTCGAACATGGAAATTCCTTCTTTTTATTCGGCTCCCTATTTTAAACAAATGATCTAAATATTCTGTTTCTCTATCATTTTGATATAAATGTAAACGAATTAATTATCTTACATGTTTTATATAAATTCGGGTGGAATTAAAGTGGAGAAAATTATTTGTTTATCATGAAGTAGAGGTGACATTACTTGTGCGAAGAAAATTGCAGATCTTTAAGAACTTCATTTACATTTTTGAGGAGAAATCGTTTAGAACAGCAAATATTTTATTATTTTTCTTTAAAAAGAAAACATATCTGTTATTGGACATGTATTTAAGTTCTCATCAAGGATGTATATTTCAACTAACTTTTCAATGCTTGATATTGATATTGCTTCACCATTACGCATATGGCCAAGTGAGAAGACAGCAACCACCTCCACCAGTGACAGAATCGGATATTGTGCAAGTGAATGCCGGAATATCGGTACCATTCGGAAGATCGGTGTACGTGGATCCGGAATTGGATCTACACATCCGTGTGCGACCTGGTGACAGGTGTACTGTGAGGGTGATACAGAATGATCCATTGTCTCAGAGACCGGGAAAATTGAGTCCGACAAATTTTCCATGTCAGTTTGGTCAAGAGGATGTGCAATATTCTCATTATGGCGCAAGGAGTCCGGCACAGGATAAAATTAGGTTGATGATTCGGTATGATTCTAGAGATGACACATTCATCATACCTGTAATCGTCAATGTGCAGGTAAGGACAAAGTTTCAAATTTTACAATTGAATGGCATGGCAGGATGTTTCATTTATCATTGACTAATTGAGCCCTTCCACGGGAAACTCATGATGTCCTGTACGTGACAATTTATTTATTTCTTTGAAAAATAATAATATAAAAGGACAATGAACAAAATTGTATTTCTTAAAATATTCCTAACGTATGTGTGATTTCTTAAGTAGTAAAATTGTTCATTGCCTTTTTTAAAAGTTGTACTTTTTAATGAAATATTTGAGCTGTCAGGTGTGGAACAAATTGGCGGCTTTTTCGTGGAATGGCCCTATAAATAAATATTTTC
The DNA here is from genome assembly GCA_038373865.1 of Uloborus plumipes. Taxonomy (NCBI): domain Eukaryota; kingdom Metazoa; phylum Arthropoda; class Arachnida; order Araneae; family Uloboridae; genus Uloborus; species Uloborus plumipes. The sequence goes on along the minus strand of JAXGGA010003214.1, from coordinate 97,453 downwards.
AACGGTTTAAATTATTATTTCTCCATGAATGAGAAATGTTTCCTTCTTATTGGAACCTTAGCTTTCAAAATCTGTACCTCAGAACCAGACTAACGTAAGTCCATTTTTGCAACTTTTCAGGGGAGGGGAAAAACGATTGTCGGAATCATGCAAAGGATAGGACTTGCGCTCTTTTAATGGTGCTAAATAATTATGAAGGAATTTGTTTTATGGAATACCGTTCTCATGGGTCGCTGCGGAATAAGATTCTACATACAATGCGCTAATAAAGTGAAAATCGCCATCTTTGGACTTACGTCGTTCTGGTTCTGATGTACAGAAATTTGCAATTTGTTTTGTTATTGCTGTATTATTGGAGCAAAAACATTAGCTAATTCATACCACCCGTTACAAGAGGTTGACCTTAGAGGTCTCGCACGTGACAGATGCAATAAATTAAATTTCAAAGAAACAAAATATTCGATAAAATACAACTGCGTCAAAAGTATCTCATGTATCAAATGAAAAATTAAATGAGCTTATTCCTGTTTCATTAAAACAATAAGATCTGTAACAAAACGTTGAAAATTATGGAACCTGAGGAATGGCCCATATAAATTTTCTTGAAAGAATACTGATCATATCTCAATTTCATAATTTACTAGCTTATTATCCGGTGTTGCCTAGGTAGATAAATTAACACCACTTTTCTCGACAATTAACGAATTGAATTCTCCCAATAAGAACGAGGGGAAAAAAGCATCACCCAACCTTCTAGGTAGAAATTTGTAGTATAGTCTTTTGATAGGATTAAAAGATTTGCTTTGAAATAGTATAATTCAATTATTATATTATAATTCAAATTTATTATTATTACTGTTGGTAGTATGAGGCTACTGGAAATAAGTCTTTTCACATTAATTAGAAAGAAATGTTCAAATTGCTCTAATTAATACTTAAACTTAGGAGAAAAAAAAACTTCATGTGCAGTTTTTTACTCATTTTAATGTGGTAAAATTTTCGAAACGAAAAGGAACTTTGTTCGAGTAGAAAAAGAAATTTTAAGCGATTTTCTGTGGCTAAATTTTTATGTAACGTGATTGGAAGTCATTACCCCCCCCCCCCCCCCTTCCATACAAAGTTTTAGGCATCAAAGAGCCTCCGTATCAATTTTGGCAATAATCCGATGCAAACTATGGATTTATGTTTGAGACATAAACACACACACACAAATAAAATAACATACAATGATTCGTATAATAGATTTAACTGAGCTTACTGACTTTATTATTCCTAAAAGGGCAGAAGTTAAAAAATAAAATTTGAAAGTTTTAAAAGATATTCAGTATTATATAAGAAAGACAACAGTTAATTATTTGTTCAAATGCTATGTTGAGGTTGTTAAGACAATCCTTAATCTGATTGCAGTTGTAAATGTCAAATTCTTAACCCTTTCAACTTTCAGATTTTTTAATTCTTCAAAGAATATCATTATTATACTTTTTTGCTGATTTTAAACTTAAATATCAGTAAACCTAACCGTTTAAGTGGGAATTCGATATAAGAGTACAATATCGCGATTCACAAAAAGCTAAATGGCAGGTAGGATACACGTGCTTTTGCAAATCCTTTTAATCCCGATCTCTCTAGTAGAGATTTTGTTTAGCAGTCTGCGAGGCATATTAAAAAACCCAATAACGCAATAATCTGTAAGGTAAACCTGTCTTAGGTAAGCCGTAAAATTTCTAATAAATCAACACCAAGAATTGATATTAAACTTAAACATTGCGAGTATAGTGTAGGAAAAAATGTTTTGAAATGGATTAGAAAAAATCAGCTTTTCTTTCTTTTTTTCTAAATTTCACTTTCTCCACACTAAATTTGATTTATCCATGAATGTATGTATATTGCAGCTCGGATTAGTTGAGCTATGACCTTGATAGTTTTTACTTTTGTTTTTGGAGTTCAGAAGGAAGCACGCGATATTTGGATCGGATTTTAGTTGAAATACTTTAGGAAAACAACTACGAAAGTAATCCAACTAAATTCAGCGCTAATTACCCTTCCCTATTACTTTAAAAATAGGTAAACATTGCTAATATTGGAGATCAACTAACAGAGTTGCACTATACCGTGCATATTTGACTATAAACTTGTAAACACGAGTAAATACAGTTGGAAATTTTCGATTTTTGGGGTGCATTTATTACACCTCGACGGATAATACGATACAATAAATTTTCTTGTGACGTAAAATTAATCAACGCAGAGATTCTTCAAGATTAATAATTGAAACCATTTCTCATACTTAATGCTTTAAATGTCTGTTTTTAATAAAAGAAGACATTTTATTTTAAATCAGACTTTGGAGTAAAAGAGTGATACAGTGAAATCTGTGTATAACGATACTCAAGGGACCAAGAAAAAATATCGTTATAGACAGATTATCATTATAGACAGTTTGAGCAAGAGTAGATGGGAAGTTGGCTGGGACCAAACCAAAATATTGTAATAGGCAGGTTTATCGTTATGTACAGTATCGTTATACACAGGTTTCACTGTATATTTTTTTTAAACGGTGAAAAAAGTTGGATTATTGTTCAAATAAACGAGTAAATTTTTAATTAAATCGAATTTAATAGTTGTTTTTTTTAACTTTTAAAGTTAAAAAAAACTCGTTCACATATATATTTACACCAGGGCTTCCCAAACTTTTTAAGCAGCGGACCCTTTTCATGAATCTAAGTTCGGAGCGGACCCCTGTCGTTAGAGAAAGTGCAAAAATAATTTTTGTTCGTCGTGAATTGAACTTTAAATAAATCAGCTAGTAGCATATGTAGGATTTTCCTCCAGTGGGAGATTCATTTTTTCTCAACCAAATGTGAACATTGTTTGCCCCCCCCCCCCGCTCCCCTCAAAGTAAATGAAGTTGAAAATTTAAATTAAACCAGACCTGGGCTAGATTTCTTGACGGTTACTTTAGCGGGAGAAAAACAAATTCTGGCGCATTTTGCTCGTAATCTCAATTTTACAGTCATAAATATTCAAATTTATCTTTTGTCAGTAAAAAAGAAGTTCATATTTACTAATATATCTTTCGTAACAAAGACCGTAAGTTAAACTGCACTTTTACATTTGTAATATGAATCTAGTTTAAGTGCATAAATTTTTGCATACTGTACCTTTTTAAAAAAAAAAAAAAAAAAAAAAAAAAAAAAAAAAAAAAAAAAAACGCAATTTTATACGGTTTGTGGCGATGTTACAGCAGAAAATTTTAAAATTTTAAGCCTTAAAAACGCGCCAGTAGGCCTTTTTTTAAACATATTAGGAAGGGCAATAGGTCCACGACAGCACATCGGGCAATTTTTCAAAATCCTTGCTTTAAAAATTCTCTTTTGAAAGATCTTTTTGTTAACAATTAGATTAAGTGAGGTATAGGGATAATCAGCCGGATTTTTACTTCCTTTTACGTAGTAAAGGAAGTATTGTGATCGCGAAAAAAAAATCACTCAAATTTGAGTCTAAATTTTGATTTTGCTCACCCCGAATGAATATTCAGTAGTTTTTTCGACCTGTCAGCACGTGCATATGTACCTACCAACATATAAGCAGCCGAAAAATTTTTTTCAACCACCCCGAGTTAATTACGACGAGTTTTCTCGTGACGTCTGTATGTACGTGTGTGCGATGTATGTGGTGGTCGCATAACTCAAAAACTATATGCCGTAGAAGCTTCTAGCTTGGTATGTAGGCTCTGAGGATGGTCTAGTTGTGCACCTCCCCTTGTGGTTGCATTTGAATGTTCCCAAGGGGTGTTTTACCCCTTTTTTGGGGTAAATCAGTGTTAATTTCAATGCAGACTCAAGTGATATGAATTGGCGCGACCACTTGGCGATATGTCGCCAAGCTTTTGGTCGCCAGTGTTGACGCCAACTTGGCGACATATCGCCAAGTTGGCGACAAATTTGGCGAAAAAATTATTTTTGAATTTGGGTTCAACTTGGCGCTATTGGCGATATTTTGCGAAAAATTCACTGAATGATATTAAAATCAGCAATATTTAGAAAATTAACCATTGCAAAATTTTTTTGCATTGTTTCGTGGCAGATTAGGGGAGTAAATATTTGAATTGTTACCTAGCTCACTCCAAGCACTTTTTTAACACTTAAGGCAACTACTAAGAAATTTACACGTAAAAGGAAGTAGTGTGGGGTCCATACCAGATTTTTTTTTTTTAAATTGAAGTTTCAATGAATAATTTCTTGCAATTTGCTAAATTACAGCTTTTCAAACGCACTTTTAGAGTTTGGTTATGTTAGGAAAGAGGGATATTCGTGCGTTCCACAATTTTTTTAGAAATGGAAGTGTTATAAACGTAGGAATCTGCCATTTGGGAAACGAAAGGGTGCAAGGAAAGATCCCTGGATATTTTTAAAAATTAAAATTTACAATTTCAAACGTAGACTACCCCTGATGATATTGAGGAAAGTGGAGGTTAGTAACTGTTCCAAAAATTTTTTCGAAATTATAGTGGTAAGAGCACTAATCCATACTATCAATGGTGAGTTCATGTGGGAGTGAAGTTTCGGGGACCGCCTCCGGTGAAGTTCTTGAAATTGAGGTCTTAAAAGTATCTTGGAAGGTAGTTTCCAAGGCTTAGCCTAAGTTATGTCAATCAAATATCCATATTAACATGTCAATCAAATATTCATATTAACATGCCTATCAAATCTATCCTATACTATAATACGAGGAATGTTTGTAATGTCGAAAATCGCCCCAGAATTAATAAACTCCGGTAAACTTGGGGGTCTGGGGTTTTTGGCCACGGGGAATCGATTGGCACCGGTTTTGAAGCGCTACGGTCGAAAAGTTCAGAGTTACAGATAGGATTCATTAAACGTTTGAGAAGATTTCTTACTACGCCATTTTCTTTATGATTTCTCTTATTGTTACCGTTTCATAGCAACCGCGTGCTAACAATGGATTTCATATTTAATCCCATCAGCGTAAATTTATGTTTTTCTGGTATTTGGCAAATAATTTTTGGCAACATGATAGAATTGTTATTGCTTTTGAAATTTAAAAGAGATCGATCAAAATAAAGTTAGAATTGGGTATGGGCAGCGGTAGAGCCGCTATATAGACAGGCCGACGCATCAAGCTTAAGTTTCACCACTTTGGATCCAACTCATAAACTTTCACTTTCATTTTTCATTGTTGAGGAATTAGGGTTACCAGAGTAAAGTTTCGGGACATTGCCAAGCTTTGTTAAACTTACCTTAAAAAGTTACCAAAAAGCGATAACTGGCCAGAAAAGACAATCCTCACACACGCGCTGGATCCAAAGTGGTAATTTTGATGCTTCGGCTCGTCTATATAGGGACCTGAGGCCGCGGTAGTCCAATCGGTAAGTCGTCGGTCTCGTAACCGGAGGGTCTCGGGTCGATCATATAGCCGCCGATCAAAGGTCCACCGTCTTCATTAATGGTTGCTGGGGGACGTTCAAAATGTTCGTGGTCACAAAATCCTCCAAGTGAAACGAAACCTCTGGGGTGTGCTGGCCCAAGGGTTTACTCGGTCCTTGCGCCTTCTTCAAAAATGAACAGAGCGCTCTTCAGGGCCCCATCCCGGTTAAAAATCGAGTTGTGGTATCTACGGGGGGGGGGGGGGGACCTGGAGTGTAAAGTGAAGTGAAAGTCAAAACCAACTGGAACCAAATGCGTACTGGGAACAGGGACTCTGCATCCATTCTCATCAACCCCTCCCGCGCCTTCGGCGCCAAATGAAATGAAATTAGGTGTGATTTTACGGTGAGCGTGGATTAAATAGGGTTGTGATTTTTAAAATAAATTACGGCTGTTTTGAATGCGTAATTGCAATCAAAGGCTCAAAAATGCTTTTCAAGTTTATCTAAATAAGTACTTCGCACTTTAGAAAAAAAACGCGAGTTTACAAACCTCTTTTTTTTAACCGAGCGGGCTCGGTCCCCTGGTACACGTTAGGGGTAATACGAGGAATGGTTGCCAAGTCGAAAATCGCCCCAGAATTAATTAACTCCGGTAAACTTGGGGGTCTGGGGTTTTGGGCCACGAGGAATCACGAGGTTTGGTTTTTCTAAATAAATTTGTCAAAAATATTGAACTTCAACACACTTCAATCTTTACACTGCTCACTTTGTACCATTTCTTTAATTGTATAGTTTTTTTTTATTATCACTTACATTTTATTTTCTATGACTTTTCAAACTTAATCTTTGTATAGAATAATTCCCTTTCCGAAACTTTGTTTAGAATAGTTTACAATGGTGCACTTTAACCGGTTATCTTTTCACCAATGGTTTCACAAATTTTCTTATGGCATGTGATGTTTTGATAAATCACAATTGAAAATTTAAATCTTCGAGTTAGCTTCGACACCTGTTTTCCTCGAGCGGAGCTCGGTCACCCGCTGGTATATATAAAAATGAATGTTGGTAAATGTGTATATGTGTGTGTTCCCTAAGATCTCAGAAACTACCCGGGAGATTTGGTTGAAATTTTCACCGTTTGTTCCTTTTGGTACTGGGAAGGTTTAGCGACCAGTTTCAACAAAATCCGATGGATAGTTATTTTTTTATTTCAATTTTAGACCTGATTCTGTCTTTGTAATTTTAATTCAAAACTCCATTTTCGAAGGCTTTCATCAATCCAATCGAGTATTTAGTGTATCAACTCAACTCTCTGGTAGATAGTTGGAATTGCTTGCTACCGTAAATTTGGTGATCTTTTAAATCGCGCCAAGAGCCCTCAATAATGGAAGTTTTCCCAACAACTATCTCAAGTATAAAGGATAAAAAAGGTATTTGATTAACAGATTAATCTTTTTTTTAATTTTCCCAATAACTATCTCAAGTATAAATGATAAAAAAGGTATTTGATTAACAGATTAATCTTTTTTTAAAAAACAAATGAGATTCAGTTTCATATTTCGGAACTCCTTTATATTTGTAGAGGCTTAGATGTCATGCATTATTTTCCAGACGAACACTATTTTGTTCTTCATACCTATTGCTGTTTTCAATCAAAGTATGTTACTATATTTTCTCGCCAAACATCCAATCAATAGTTCGTTTTCATGTCCATACTATTTGCTATGATATACCGCAATGTTGGAAAATATTTGAACGCCTTACGGAATGGTGTACATTTAGCGCCAAATATAATATTTAAATTCATTTCAGATTGCCAAAAAGTAATCAGCTTCATAGAGAATACCTCAACTTTTGACGACAATTTCTCCTTCACAAAAGTGATAATACGCAAGTTTCTTTATTTATGGAAGGGATAGGAGTTCAGAATTATCCAAGGAATCCCAAATTAGCTCCCAAATGGGCGACTTTTTAAATAGCGCCAAGAACCTTCAATAATTGAAATTTTCAAAGGTGTGTTGCTACGCAACTATTTTTGTTTTCGAGAGTAGAAAAAATTAATTGTGTATGAGTTTTGGCACGGACTTTTGGGCGCCCAGAACATTGGGCGCAAGGACTTTTGGGTGCACGGAACATTGGGCGCGAGGACTTTTGGGCGTCCGGAAAATTGGACTCAAGGACTTTTGGGCATTGGGAACATTGGGCGCACGGACTTTTGGGCGCACGGAACATTGGGCGCGAGGACTTTTGGGCGCACGGAACATTGGGCGCAAGGACTTTTGGGGCGATCGAAAGATTGGGCGCACGGACTTTTGGGCACCCAGAGCATTGGGAGCAAGGACTTTTAAGCACAACAGCTTTTATCCAAGGACTCCAAGTCTTATTAAAATGAGTTAAATGAAATGTTTCAACCGTGGAAAAAAAAGCTGCATTTATTTTCTCAGTTTTAAATTAATACTCGGTAAATTTTAAAATATCGTATAAATTTCGGTATTGCAACGTTCTTTCTAAAATGTATCATTTCAAAAAATGTATTATTTTGTTTTTAAAGCTAGGAAAGAAAACTGTATTCTTCTTTTAAACTTTGGTAAGATTCCTGTTGGTGTCTGTCAGCAAAATTGTTCTTTATATATGTCTCATTTTTATATCATACTTTTAATTTATTATTGTTGCATTATAACTAAAATTGAGTATTCTTTGTGCGATATCAATTTATTACCAAATGTCCTTTTAATTTTATACCACGGGCAAAGCCGTGCGGGTACCGCTAGTATTCATATAAACATGATGACAAACAGTACGATTTTGTCAGAGCAGAAAACGGTTTGACTGCATGATCTTGCAGCAACCTGTCTCAAAATATTGAGTATGGCATAAAGGGCAACTGCATACTTCGAAAAGGAAAACTCTGGTTTTCAAAAGTAAAAAAGTAATTTCAAAGCCTTAAAACCCTTTTTGTTTCGAGATTCACCGCGGACCCCCGACTAAAGCTCGGCGGACCCCTAAGGGGTCCGCGGACCACAGTTTGGGAAGCCCTGCTTTACACGAATGTACAATGTTTAAATTCACATGCATCGCTAATAGAGAAGAGGGAAAAATTATAACCGTCTCATTTTGCAAAAACTTGATACTCGTAGACAGTTTATTAAAAAAAATTAAATTCTAAAAAGTCTTCACATTCGGCTTTTTCTCGTTGGAAATATAGTCTAATAGAATCTCCATTTATCGGACTTCCTTAAATCGTAATTTTCTGTTTAGTGAACTCTTTAACAAATATTTATGTTTATTGCATAAGAAAACTGTTTCTGTTCATCACAATAAAAGAAAACTATGTATCGACATAAAGCAGTAAGTAACTGCCCCTAAGCAAGGGCTAAGGCAGAAACATGCAATACACCGCCAACTCGACCATTTCGATCCATGGACAGTTGTCCATGGATCGAAATGGTCGAGTTGGCGGTGTATTGCATATGTATCGACATGTTTTTAAAGGTATATTGGAAGTTCTTACTCGATTTCAAACAGTTTGCCACACGAAAGTCAAAGTCTAGAGAAAAAGGGAAGTGCAGTTAGGGTCAACTGGGGATTGAGAGATGGCAAACAAGAGGTTGTTTTATTCAGGAACTCCTACTTTTCTGTATGTGGTTTTTAAATTTCTCTTGCGATCTGGGATCTGTCTTGTAAAAAATGTTAGCTATTCATTTCGCTCTGATGTTCATTTCCCTTACTTCTAGATCTGCCTAGTTTTGTGAAATTCTAAACTTTTCGCAAAAGTGAGCGTTCAAAAATTGATTGAGGAGGGGGGGGGGAGGACAAAGAATAACCGGCTATTTATATTTCAGTTAAAAAAAATTCTAGCATTCAATAAAGTTTTCTTATGAATTCATATTTTAATTATTAAATGACATTTAATGTGCTTCATATACAGGGTTAAGTGCCTTAGAATTTTTTGGGGGAGTGCCATTATACAGGGCCCGAATTATTGCAAGATCTTCTCGGTTTGGTTTGCCCTGAATGACGTACGTGTTTGTTAATATAGAAAAAAAATACGTAAAGAGGTCTCATGATCTTGGTTACATATGTTCGGAATACTCTTGGTTGCATAAAAATTGACAATGATTAAAAGAGGGGTAGAGTGAATCCTAACGGCTCGAAATCATACAGCAATGAGAAGTCTGAAAAGCTTTCTCTATGCGGTAAAATTTAACTATCCCAAGAGTATTCCAGAATGTTTGGAGTTCCTTGCGCCAAAGATGTGAAGTTTGAATTGTAGCGGATGGAAAAGACTTCGAATACTTATTTTTACTTTTATACATGTATTATTACAATGATTTTTCACTTATGAAATTAATATAGAAAATATATAACAATTATAAAATATTAAAAAATATATTGAATAATTTGGAGAAACGAATTCGCACATTTAGATAAATCTACTTATATCAAAAACTGAGTATCTTTTTTTCTTTCTAACTATCTTTCTATGTCACACTTCTTTCTCCTGAACGCCAATGAACTGAAAGTCGAACCAGGTACCGATAGATAGGTAATTTTTCAGGCTTCGTTAGTTTCAATTTATATAATTATACGATTTTAATTAGCGAAGATATCAATTAATAAGTAGTCAAATTTAAAGCGATTGAGCCTAATAAATGATTAAATATGAAATCCATTGTTGCAAAATGTGGTTGCTATGAAACAGTAATAACAATGATAATGAGAATTTTGAATGAAGGCTCAACTAAATCAAACACGAAACTCATTAGCGGGCCACTTACGTAGTATTTTTATCACTAGCTACTTGTAATATTTTGAAACATGAATTTGTTGAAAAGTCATCTACTTATATTAAAAACTGAGTATCTATGTCTGCTTCTTTCCCTTGAGCGAGCAGAACTTTCTGTAACTTTTCTCACCATCTTGAAGACGCAAAGCATCTCAATAATTCGAATGATTTTTTTTTTTTGATGCAGGAAAAAAGTGAAAGCGTGAAGCTCCTGTTAGCGAGCCGCCTTGGCGGCGAGTATTTTTTTGAAACATTCTTTACTAGTTTAAAGGCGCGAAGCGCCCGTGCAACGCCTGGCCACTCAGCTAGCTGCTTGGAAGATTAGTGGGCCACGTACATAGTATGTCTTAAAATCTTATGAAAATTGAATTAGATCAAATAATATCACATTAGAATGAGGTAAAAGTTGGGTGGCGGGGGGACATTATGCATCAACATGCCGCAGGAAGCTAATATAGCTGCCCTGGCAGCTAGTATGATTTAAAAATTGTAATCAAATCTGACGTATGCGACACACATCTTTTGTTATCAAAGGTGGATGAAACGAAAGAGTGATTTCTAAAAGCATGATATACATAAAAATAAAGTATGAATGAGCGAAAATTAGTATTATACACAGAAAAAAAACTTCCTTTTTTCTCCATTAGTGTTTTTTTTTTTTTTTTTAGTTGTGTCACTGTTCTTGCTGGGGTGCGGAGTGATTGGAGCTGTGCTTTATTGTTGAGTAATAAGATTAAGTTTTAAGAAGCTCCAAACATGATTTTAGTGAAACACATTTAGTAAACTTATTTTTTAGTGGAAAATATTCAATAATGGAAACATTAGTTTAAGAAATTATACATTTACAGAGAGAGAGATAGAGAGGAGATGTCTACTTATATTTATTAAACACGTATTTACTTCGATTTTTGTTGTTTTTTCATTCAGAATTAGAGTACTATTGAAATATGATATAAAAATATCATATGCTTACAACATAAAAGAGCTCCCACGAAGTCAATCATATCTCATTTAAATCAGTTCAACGCATTTGCATTGTATTATTTCAAAAATAAATAAATAAATAAATAAATAAAATAAATTGAAAAAGAAAGTTACCATGATTTAAATTAAAAGTAGGTCAATGCTGCATTCATTAACTTGAGCACTGTCCTTAGATATTTGAAGGACTGTAAGGAATGTTTTCTTTCTTTTTTTGTATTAAGAACAAACATTTTACGGGTGTTGAGGCACACCAAAAACCAGCACATCTTACTATTCTGAAATTTTGTAAAACCGGTATTCTATAAGGTAAAATACCGGTATTTTCGGTATTTGCTGCAAAAAGCAAAATTTTCAGCTAAATTTTTTCTTATTTAACTTATTATATGGTTATCAACACTTTAAATGAGTGTTATTGTTTGTTTCCCATCAATGAGCTTATCAAAATCTACCATTTGATATCGAAATTTGGTTTCAAAAACTCGAATAATTTTAACACTGAATAAGAGAATGACTTTTGTTTTAATGGTATCCCTTATTATTACACTTTTCTTGTTAAAGATATTTAATTACGGCATTTTCTCCACCTTTTTATATTTGTTCATATTGAAATTGCTTACATTCTTAGAGTTTATGCTTTTTGTATAAAATTTTGCAATATGGCAATGAAACAGGGATAATTTTTCTTCCTTGTTTGAAAATTTTCCAATAACAGTTTTGATACCGGTATCACGTTTAAAAAAAATACCGAATATTGGAAAAACAGCTTAGGTCCGGTATTGCAATCACTAATCACGATGCTCAAAAAGAACACGAAAAATTTAATGAAATGCTCTGGGTTGTCTCCCTACCATACTCACACAGCATACAACATCCTTCGATTTCTTCTTATTATGACCAATAGAATATTTTTTATGCAAAGTAAAATCAGAAAAAAAAGAAAGAAAGGAAGAAAAGAAAATAAAGAGAAAGAAAATAGTTGATATCTAAAATTCTATCTCTAGATATTTTACTGCAAAACCGAATTTTTTATGGATCCAGAATTAGAAATTTTATCCACTAGGATAGCAAAAGTTTGATTATGTGGATAAATAGAAAACTTGATAAAAATAGGAGAATTATTTGTTCGAATTTAATGTAGAAAGGGGGGCTCTTCTTTACAATCACTTTATTTACATTCTGTCAATGTTAATGATTGATTTAATAAAAACTCATCAAATTTTTTGGATACTAATTTCTTAGCATCTTGTTCGTAGTCTTAATACCAAACGAAAACTTTTCTAAGCAACGAAAAAATAACTGTACGGACAGTGACGGATTTGCAATTTACAGCTCATGGGGCTTCTTTGTCTTTCACAGAATTATGTAAAGTATTAATCTTGTGCAGTTTTAAATCCCCTTTGGAGCTCTTATGGGGGTTGTAGGAGGGCTTATAACTGAGACATTTGAAACATTGTCAAGCTGCCTCTGTTTATAGATTAAAAAATTCAAGCCCTAGGTCAAAAATTTACAAAACAAAATAATTCAAATTGTACTGGCTTGTTGCTTTTAATGTATTTTTGTTTCAGGTCCTTTTTGAGCAACTGGAAGTCGTTACGAAAAATATTCCTCTTACGGTGGACAAACTGGGAGGTGTCAGCAATCCAATTGACAACCGCGTCCTGCAATTTACCTACGACAGGGGGCAACAACTCTGCAAAGTAATAATTCTAAATGCTGGAAGTGGACTTCCAGCTTATGGTGAACTAGTCAATGATACATCAAATGGGTTTATGCAAGACTGTGATGCCTTATTAAAAGCAGATATCAGGTATACTATTTCAGAGTGATTTTATAACATTAATTTTCTCATTCATCACATTTAGATATTTTAAACGTAATTTTGTAATGTTTCAGAACTTATAAAATGTTTTCAACAATTCTGGATAATTTCCACTATTTCTCTATTTTATCCCCCCCCCCCATTCGTATTTCAATAGTGTTATTGCATCTATACTCGACTGCAACCTTTCTTGACAACAACATCGTGACGTCAGCGTGACGTGTGCGTTATGTTAGCCTATGAAAAACGAGCTAGATAAAACATCACAGGCTACTTGGCGAATTAGAGGAGATCGCTGACTGCTTGTGAGCTCTTATTGGCTCCGCCCGTAGTGACGTTCATTGGCAAGATAAGTTGCTGTCTAGTATAGTACATTCAGCGAGGAGTAATAGTAAATGTAAACAAAGCAACGTGACGCTTGGTAAAACCAAGTTGCCTGCTATGGCGCTAAGATGTTGAAAATAGCGACAGTCAGATAAAAGAAATGGTCATGAACATTATCGCAAAGCTAACGAGTAATTTCTGAAAGTTGTAAACATTGGTGCCAAACAGCAACCTTGTGTGTTTACTTTCGCTATTGCTTCTCTTTAAATGCACTATAATAGCACAAAACTGAAGAAAAACTTCTAAAGTAATATTCAAGAGTGAAATAAATATTCAGGAAGTTATCTAAAATTAAGAAATAGTAACATAAAAATCATTTAAAATGAATTATTAACATGGTTCTAAGTTATCATGTCGCTAAGGGTCTTATTCACCAGCTGTCAACTTGTATGGTATCTTGATAATTTTTGTTCGAATATTTATTTTGATTTGTGGAAATATCAAAAATGTACAAAAAGGAATCCTAGGATTTTCTATAAGTTATGCAAGGATTCAAACAAAATTGCATATCAGTGCGCCTCAATGAAAGCAGGTTTTAATTTGTTTTACTAGCTGCCAGGGCAGCTAGATTAGCTTCCTGCGGCATGCTGATGCATAACTTCCCCCCTCTCTAACTTTTACCTCATTCTGAAATTATATTATTTGATATAATTTAATGTTCATTCGATTTCAAGACATACCACGCACGTGGCCCGGCGTTGCACGGGCAATTCGTGCCCTGAAAGTAGTGAGAAAAAAAATTTAAAGAAATTACTCCCCGCCAAGGCGGCTCGCTTACAGGCGCTTCAAGCCTTTACTTTTTTCCTATATAAAAAAATCATTCGAATTATTGAGATGCTTCACGCCTTCAAGATGGTGAGGAAAGTTTCAGTAAGTTCAGGTCGCTCAAAGAAAAAAAGCAGACATAGATACTCAGTTTTTAATATAAGTAGATGGCTCTTCAACAAATAAATGTTTCAAAATATTACCAGTAGCTAGCGATAAAAATTCTACGTAAGTGGTCCGCTTATGAGTTTCGTGTTTGATTTAGTTAAGCCTTCATTCAAAATTCTCATTATCATTGTTATTATACTGTTTCATAGCAACGACGGTTTGCAAGAATGGATTTCATATTTAATCATTTATTAGGCTTAATCGCTTTAAACTTGACTACTTATTAATTGATATCTTCGCTAATTAAAATCGTATAATTATATCAATTGAAACTAAAGAAGCTTGAAAAATTACCTATCTATCGGTACCTGGTTCGACTTTCAGTTCATTGGCGTTCAGGAGAAAGAAGCGTGACATAGAAAGATAGAAAGATAGTTAGAAAGAAAGATAGTGAGAAAGATACTCAGTTTTTAATATAAGTAGATGGTGATAATAGCTGCAAAATGGTGACGTAATTGATTGTTTTTCACTTGAATCCTTTAGGCCCCGTATTAATTTTCAATGAATTTTTATGTAATATTTTATAAGTAGAAAATACATCAAATAACATATATTCAATGTGTAAATTTTTTTTACAATCAAGGGGGGTTCTAAGGCATCCTGCGCATTAGGGCCTAAGAAAACTAGTTCCGATCGCAGATACCTTCTATGTCGCCCTCTCAGTAAAGTACAAGGAATGGTACTTTCAAGTACCAGCATAATTCCAGTCATAATGGATTCATAATACTAAATTAATGTAAGCGGCACTTCCGAGTACCGTCAGGGTATAAAGGGTTTCAAGCTGACTTCTGCAGTTCAAGAAAATATGAAAGGCTTCAGATAAAAAAATGGCATACAAGTGAATCGCAATAGACGCAGATCTTAAATAAGTTTGGCTCCCTTCGTTTCCAAGTGGTGTTGTAGGCCTTTGATAACTTTTAAAGATAGAGTTTTTGTATGAAAGGAATCGAAGCAAGTTTCATGATGATTACAATCTCGCGAGTATTAATTTTTTAGATTAATCAGTTTAATGCATTCATGACACATATATTTCAAGAATTTTCAAGTCAGTTTTAAATTACTTTATATTTCTGAATGGAAAAGTATTTTTATATGTTTCAAATGTACATCATGATATTTTCTCTTTTAGATACCATCATACATCTCCAAATGAGACCCCTAATCGGGATTACATTCCAATGGTGGTAGAGCTCAATGACTTAGAAGGCAATTTGATTAAACAAGAATACTTCCAAATGATGGTTCGAATTAGGGAAGGGGAAGAAAATACTCCGCCTCAACTCAGCTTCAGTGCTCTATTACTGATGGACGTTAATCAATTCGTCATGGCAGCGATAACTCCAAACATCCTCATAGCGGAAGACCACGAAACTCCATCTGACAAACTCATTTTCAACATCACGACTCCACTCGGTGTCGGAGAAGGTTCTATTGTAAGTACTGATGATCAAAATATACCGATCACCTCTTTTTACCAAAAGGATCTGAACGACCTTAAAATTGCGTACAAGCCACCTGCATCCGATTCTGACGTCAGGCGATTCTATTTAGTGGAAATGGAAGTGGTGGACTCTGATGGATTAACTTCTGAGCCATTTAGCTTGACGATCGTAGTGAATCCTATGAACACTTTAGCTCCTTTAGCTACTAAGAATGCAGGATTACTACTGTTTGAAGGACAATCCAGAAGGCTGCAAAGCTCAAAAAACTTGCAAATTTCGGATGAGGACAATATAGATGATGTGGTAATTACCGTTGTAGGTGGAATGAAACATGGACGTTTATTACTGATGGGCAATCCAGTAAAGCATTTCACTCCAGGTGATTTGGAATCAGGATTGGTAGTATATGAACATGATGGTAGTGATACTTACAGCGACAACATAATATTTCGATTAAATGATGGACAGCACCAAGTCGAGTTTTTGTTTCCAGTTATAGTGTACCCAGAGGACGATGATGCTCCTATTTTGAATGTTAATACAGGTTTAACAATAACAAGAGGAGAAGAGATTGAAATAACGCCATTTGTACTCAGTGCTACTGACATTGATAGCGATGATTCTTCCATTCGATTTGTTCTATCGCAGCCATTACCTTCAGAAGGAAGAATGCTCATGAAACGAAGTGATATTCCGGAAGATCCAGAAAATTGGACGTATGATGACGGTTTATACGAAAAGGATATTTCTTCGTGGACACAGCAAGATCTCATTGAAGGAAATGTATTCTATCGGCACTCTGGAAATCATATTCCTAATCCAGTAATAGAGAGGTTGAGATTCATCCTTAGTGACGATAACATTCCTCCAAACGAATCACCGATTCAAGAATTCGTTCTAAGAATAATGCCTCTTGATAATATTCCACCTGAGTTATATCCTGGTAGTCCATTGCAGATGCCTGTTGAAGAATTTCAGATAACTGATATAACAAGGCAACATTTGCGCTACACAGATTCTGACACAAGAGACAGAGAACTTATTATTAAGATTACAAAGTCACCCTATGACACGGATGTGAACAATCTAATGGATCCCGGTAAAATTGTTTTGGCAGAAAATCCAGATGTAGAAATTACTGAATTTAACCAGGCTCAAATCAATCATCATAAAATTGCCTACAAACCACCTGAAAACGAACTTGGTCTAGTACCACGTATTATTCAGTTCAACTTCGAAGTAAAGGATAAAGCAGGCAATGTACTTCCAGATCAAGTTTTTCAGATATTTCTTCAACCTGTTGATAATAAACCTCCGGTTATTCACAATAAAGGAATTGAAGTTTTTGAAAATGGATTTACTGTTTTAACTCCCGATGTTTTAAATGCTGTTGATGAAGATACTGACCCAAACTTGTTAACTTTTATTCTTGTTCAAGCACCGAAGCACGGTACCTTACAAATTGGAACGTTAGAAATGACGGAAGGTGATTCTTTTGCCAAACCTGATATAGAAAACGGGATTGTAAGTTATGTAAACAGTGGTTCAGAAGCGGATAAAGACAGTTTTATATTAGAAGTAACTGATGGTATCCATACATTGACAGAAAATGTTGATGTGTTGATAAAAAACATTGATGATGAGGCGCCAAAACTAGAAATCTTTCCAGGAACTCTGGGAGTTCACATTGAAGTTGAAGAGGGGGGAAGAAGCTCTGTCACAAGTGATTCGATTAAGGCTTCTGATCCAGATACAGATGATCACATGATAACTTTCATAGTTGATGATTTACCTAATTTTGGCTCAATTGAAGTTAATGGTGTAGTTGTTGACAGATTTAAACAAGAAGATTTGAAAAATGGGAGAGTTTTTTACCTTCATAACGGGATCGAAATAGGAATGGATTCTATAGAGGATTCTTTTAATTTATCAGTCTCAGATATGTCAAATGACTGGATTGTTGGAGGAAATGCTGTTGACCACATTTATGCTTCTGTGCTCATCAAACCTGTAGATAATTCACCTCCAATTGTAGAAGTTGGAAAACCTCTAATTGTTCTTGAAGGAAACAAAAGTTTGATAACACAGCCTCATTTAAATGCGACAGATCCTGATACTTCAGACGAGGACGTCATTTGTACTTTGATCGAGCTTCCAATTCACGGCTACCTTGAAAATATGGCTCCTTTCCCTGGTTCTGAAAGAAGAAGAATTGGAATTCCTGTAAATTCTTTTACTATATCGGATATTTTTCACGATTATATTAATTATGTTCAGAACATTCACAAAGGCTTGGAACCCATTGACGATAAGTTTACCTTTTCCTGTTCTGATGGCATTAATGAATCTCCTGTACAGAATTTTTCTGTTCAGATTCATCCTACTAACGATGAAGTCCCAGAAATTTATATAAGAGAATTCATTGTTATGGAGGGAACCGATCTGATTATTGATTTGCCAATTCTTAATGCACTTGATCTTGACATCCCAAAAGATAAACTGATTTTCATAGTTACAAAAGAACCAAAACATGGCGTAATTGCTTCTCATATGCCAACAGGTACAGTCGAAGTACAAAACTTCACACTCGAACGCATTGCAAGAGGGTCTACTATAGTTTATCAGCACGATGACAGTGAGACAACAAAGGATGAGTTTGAATTAACAGTAACAGACGGTATTCACAATTCAAGCAAGACGCTGCTGGTAATGATAATACCCGTAGATGATGAAACACCAAGATTAGTGATTAATGATGGACTAGACGTCAAAATAGGAGAGACAAAACTTATTACGAATCGAGCTCTTAAAGCAGAAGATTTAGATTCCGACGATGCTTCTATCACGTACGTCATTCGTCAAGTGCCAAAGCATGGTACAATATCGTATCTGGATTTTTCTGGATTACCACTTTACAATTTAACCCATGGGATGAATTTCACGCAAGCAGACATAGATAATGAGCTCATAGCTTACACTCATTCAGGCCTTGATGGAGTGAGAGATATAATTAAATTCGATGTAACAGATGGATATAATCCGTTTGTTGATCGATATTTCTGGATTACTGTTGAAAGTATAGATTCGGTATATCCCGATGTCATAAACAAAGGTGTAGAGCTGCCTGAGGGTGGAAAAGTAGTATTAGATACTAACACGTTAAGTACGAGTGATCTTAACAGCAATGATGAACTTCTGCTGTTTACAATTACTAGAGCTCCGACGAGAGGTCACCTTGAAAATACCGATTTTCCAGGAGTTCCTATCACTTCATTCACCCAGTTAGATATAGCTGGTAGTAAAATTTACTATATTCACACCAGTGAGGATGAGAGTAAAGTAGACAGTTTTGAATTTGAAGTAAGCGATGGCTACAATTCAGTTTATAGAACATTCAGAATTTCCATTACTGATGTAGACAATAAAAGACCCATCGTAAGGACTACTTTGTTGAAAGTGAAAGAAGGAGGCAAACGGTTAATAACGCCATTTGAGCTGAAAGCTGAAGACAGTGACACTAGTAAAGATAACATTAAATTCATCATTACGCAGTTACCAATAAATGGTAAATTACTGAGGGGTAAAACTACCATTGTAAATTCATTCACTATGGCAGACATAAGTGAAAATTTGATCTGGTATCAGCATGATGGCTCAGAAACATTAGAAGACTCTTTTTCTTTCATTGTGACGGACGGAACGCACTTTGAATTTTATTTATACCCGAATACTGTCAAACCTCTACGGAACCCAGCAACAATGGAGATTTTAGTTGTTCCTGTCGACAATGTCGTTCCGCAGCTGGTCATAAACCGTGGTGCCACATCAATATCTCCTTTAGAAGATGGTGACATTGGATTTATCTTTTCTAAGAAGACTCTCAGAGCAGAAGATCAGGACAGTCCAGTTACGGAATTGGTTTATGTGATAACCGACCCGCCAAAGTACGGAATTATGGTTAACAGCGAGCTTGGCAACGGAAGTATTTCCAACTTTACTCAAGGTAAGTTTTATTCGTAACTAACAAAATGATTTTTAACCTCACAGGACATCATAAAAATATCGATTACTGGTTATAATAGCAGTGCAATTTAAAAATTTGCAAAAATATAATATTGATTCAAAATCTAAATTTAATACTCATTTTTGCCCCAAAGAGATTTTGCTATTCTGTAGGAAAACATCTACAGAGTCTCTGCATCCTTTTTCAATTCTAACTGTTGATTATTATTATTTTTACACTTTGGGGGTTAGGGTGATTAACAGACAGATGTAAATTTCCTTACTCTTTTAGTAATTACTAAGTTTTTAATATTAATTGAAGTAATTTATTTATTTCGATCTTCTTTTTATTTTCAATAATATTTTCATGAGAAATTAAACCTTCCTTGATGCTTTAATGCAACAATTCTCAATCCGTGATCCGACGGACCAGCACTGGTCGACAGAGAAAAAAAGATCGGTCCTCAGAGATTTTTGCCTGTCCACGTAAAAAAAAACTCCTCTAGACTTAAAGAGAGAGAGAGAGAGAGAGCGAAAGAGAAATAAAATAAAACAAAAATTAAAAAAGTAATTATATCCTATACTACAAATAATATTAATAATGTCTGAAAATGTCTGAAAATTTTTACGGGAATTTTACGATATTTTTCCTATTTTTTATGATTTTCTCAAATGTTTATTTTGTTATATGTAGAATTGTTATAGTAATTACTAATATAAACAGTTATATATTTTTATGACAGTTCTTCAACATTGAGTAAAGCTTTATTTATTTATTTGTTTGTTTGTTTATTTATTAAGAAGAAAATTACTAATCCGATTCCATTTTGTTGTAATTTCAAATATTTTTTGTTTTGGAAAAAAATTAAAAATCTCACCGGTTCACGAATATATACAAAAGGTTTTGCCGGCCCGCGGACCAAAAAAGTTGAGAAACGCTGCTTCGATAAAAAATTTACAAATATATTTTAAACACTGGTTTCTCAAATGTACGCTGAAGACAGCAACACTATCTCATAAACGATTACCACAATTTCATTCAGAGGACATCTAAAGTGACGATCGATGGCACCTCTTCATAACAAGGAGCCAGCATGATGAATGTTTGCCTATCTCTTGATCAGAGACATTCTCAATTTCATTCATCCAGAAGCTTGAATGAAAAGTAACCGGGCAAAAAAAAAAATCTCTGGATCATCGCTCTACACTTAATGAGGCCCACGTATTTGTTTTTTCTTCAATTCTACGAGTGTTTTGCGCGTTTCCCAACCACTTTCTGGAAGCTAATTGGATGAAATGCGCATGTTGGTGATGATATTTTGTCGCCTGTTGGCGAGTGGACGTTATTATTGCTGTCGGAAACGTGGGAGGACGTTGTAATTTAGGGTATAGCACTTCGTCTGCGTTAATTGATAAATTATTAATTTAATCTGATGTAAGGATCTGACCCTCAATGTGTGGGATTCTGAAAAAATAAGTTCATGGCTTTGACTTACTGAACTGGAAACCTTGCTTTGGAGCGAACTAAGACTGAATACTTGTATTTCAATCAAAATATAAAAAAAGAGAAAGAAATTAACACATTTAAAAATAAGTAATTAAAATGACATAAATAAATAATATTGCTAGATGCTTACGAGATTATATTCTACTGTAAGCATGTGAAGTTAAAAACAAACAAATTAAGTTTAAATAGCATTCGCGTAAACATGAAATGCAATCATATAAAAGGGACTAGAAAGAAATTAGCACATTAAAAAATATGTAAATAAAATAACAAAAAAAATGTTGAGAAATATTTCATTATTATCTAAATAATCATTGTTGTTTATTGAAAGAATAAATAAATAAATAAGTAAAAATATCAACGAAAAAAGTTTTTTAAATATAGAATGAAAAAGAAAAGAGAACTAGAATTTTATTTTAACTATGTTTTAGACTTATTTGCACTTTTATTGAATGAGTGATGTCCGACTAGATTGCTTCTTTTCTCTCATTGATTTTTACTTTAAAGGCAATATGATTATCAAAAAGATACATACAAACTAAATCGTGCATAGAAAGCCATTGCAAAATATTTTGGCGAATAAAAGAGTAACAAAAATTTCACCTAATTCAATTTGATTATATTGCTAGGTTTTAATAAAAATTAATTTAAAAACCATGACTGATTTTCTTTCACAATACTTTTTTACCATATAAATATTTTTGTAATTTAAAAACTTTTGTAGAAACCAGAAGAAGAATTTTTAACCCTTAACACTGTTGCATTACCTGCAACATATAATTTATTTTAATTTAACAGACTCAATATATTTTTTAAATTACTTACAAATCACTTATCCGAGAAAAAAAAGATCAGTGCAACGAAATACTTGTTAATTTTGTCACTAGATCACAGTACATTTTCCCTAGAAATCAAAAGAATTGAAGGGCTTGGGAGGTGAAGGGGTTAAGCGACAAAACAGAAATTGCGAGTAATTAAAGTTCAAAATTTTATTGTTGCAGCTTTTATGCTTTTTGGTCTGGTCGTTAGTGTGTGTATGAAATCGGTCTAATGATATCTAACCTCTTGATGTACTAAGTTTTCTTTACTTACCTGTATCCATTGCTTACCATTGTCCAGAGTGTTCATTTTTCAAAATGTAACTTAGCCCCTTCAACCTCCAAGCCCTTCAATTATAAAAATATCTGGTGCCTCAAGAACTTCTTCTATTATAAGAATAGTTTTTGTTAAAAAAATAATACAGTATATTCTATGCTTCCGCTCGTTTATTGACGAAATAAATTACTAGGTAAGAAATGCACACATTTTATGTTCATTCAAAAGTAATTTTAATTTTCTGATGGAAAAAGTTTGAAAGAAATTGGATTTTACTTATATATTGCAGAAAACAAAAAATGACTGAAATTCAATTTTCAACTGCTAAATTATTTTCTTAAATATTTTTCCTTTTTATTATTACTTAAAAACTGGCTGATATAATTTTTTCATAGAAATTTTTAAAAAATGCGAAGTTAGGGTTAAAAAAGCATGATTGAACGATGTTTTATAATCACATTTATACTTCTGACTGTGTGTGGTTGAATTGTAAAACGGTTTTTGCCACCCGACATTAAAGCGTGCTCAAAATATAAAATATCGTCATCAGCTCAGCAAGCAGTCTTCTGACACTTTAATAGCGGACACCTGCTTTCAAGCAGTAATTTTGATAGACGTTCCTGATTTTTTTCCCCCATTGAAACACATTATCAACAAAACAGTACAAAAAGTGGAAGGGCGGAGGTTAAATGGAATGCTTTTTACAGCTTCATAAATGCCACATAAAGTTTGGTGAACGAAGAAAATTTCCACTTTAAAGGATTCTTTAAAGCTTTATGTTCGTTGATAAGGCTCCCATTTCGTACTTCGGTATTGAAACACATGTTTAAAAATGAAAAAGAGTGTTTCAATTCTTTGCGTGTTCCAAGTCTGATAATAGTCTCTTGCAATAAATATTGAGTCCTAAAACAGTCATGTATTATTTCTAAAAAATGTATTTTAACTTAACTAAAGTATAAGTAATATTTAAGCGTAAGTAATGCGAAAAATTAATGTATCTGCTGATTAAAATACGTTAGTTAATGAACTTTAAATATGTATTGTGCAAAGAATTATAATGAATTCGTTTCAGTTTCATACTCATCTCAAAAGTTTTAGCTAATTAACACTCCGAGTTTCACAAGGTCTGAAGAATTTTAAAGTTTGCGTTGTTTAAAAAAAAAAATAAATAAATAAATAAATTAAAAAATAAATAATATAAAATAAAAATAAATGAATAAAGCATGTATTTTGAACAATACTTTTTTTAAGACTGTCTCATACACAGGGGAAAAATGTAATTTATAAGTTATTTCGATTCTAGAATTGATACAATAAACTTAAAGTTAAATCATGAGAAGTAAAAATGGCAATAGTAATGCCAGCAACGGGACATTCTTGCTATTTAGTGGAGCTGTAAATGTTGGTGAACGGTTTGTTTTAAATGTTTCACGCATAATTTTAATTCTTAAAGTCTTAATTTAATTATTAGGTGGCTTATTTTTCGTGCTAATGAGCTTTTAAGCTGATAGAATAGCTTGTTTCGTGTAAAAATTATATTTAATTTTGTATTGCAGCAATTTCTTCTTTTTTTGGCAAGGTTCGACAAACAAATTTGAGCTTTGTTTTGACCTGTTTGGCGGAACCTTTTCAAATAGCGCCAAGTATTCTACATTTTGACAATTTTCCAGTTAATCACTAGCACTACAATTCATGGTGGCCTTTTATGAAAAGTGGCTTAATTAACTTTCCAACTGGCAGGGCTCTCCCAATTTCTAATGCTGGTCAGCATCTCAGCTCCTTGTTTAACCATCATAGTTTGGGTCTTAATAATCTCGAATTTGTGCTAAAACTAAGTTTCGGACTATCTGAAAGAAATAAGTAAACTGACTTTATTGGGGGGAGGGGGGGCTTAAAAAATGAAATTCAGAAATATTTTGATTATCCATATTTACTAAATTTAATACGACGGGCAAGTTAAAAAATGACTTTTATAAATATTTTATTTTTAGATTTTTTTAAAGAGATTTTTTTAGGAAACTGGAAGAATAAAAATCTTGTTAACATCTAATCGTGTACAATGGAAAAAATGAACTGTTGTTTTTACAGTATAATACTGGCAGCCGAGATTCTAATTTAAAGCTGCAAAATGCACAGTAATAAACTGTGAAACTAGCCCTTTTACAGTTTCTTACTGAAAAAGTTAGCAATTTCACAGTTTATTGCCGAAAAATTTAGCTGTATTATATTGTAAAAAACAACAGTATAATACTAGCAGCAGTTGTTTCAGTTTAAAACTGTAAAATGCACGATCATAAATTGTAAAATTAGTAACTTTAGTCTATTAGTGTAAAATTCGTAATTTTACAGTCTATTAGTGTAAAATTAGTTATTTTACAGTCTATTAGTGTAAAATTAGCAATTTTTACAGTTTATTACTATAAAATTAGCTGCATTATACTGTAAAAGCAACATTCATTTTTTACAGTGTAGGCAGTTTAAAACGATAATTAATGTGCGAACTACGTTGTCAGAGATTTCGGACTGAGTGGGAAAAATGCAATTAGTTTCATCATATTTCTCTCACGGAACAAAATCTATTTTCATCAAATCCAATTTTAAAATTACTCCCATTAACTTCTCTCAATTAAGTCAATTTGTTTTCTTCCGAATTGATTAGCTGAAAGGTTTTTTTTCCTGTCGCAGTAAGCTAAATCGAAACATGTGAGTGCCCTAATAGAACATCCTAAGTAATTACTTTTAAAAGGTAATTACACTGATTTCATCGTCACTGCACCAAATCGTGACTGAAGTATTTATTTCAAATAGTGCAAAAGGGAGCTTTTAATATAGTTTGGAAGTTTGGTGAAACCATGATTTATTAAGGGGGATTTTGTTCTCACATCATATTTCATAAAACATGCTGACTTTAACGGAAACTTTTACAGACTTTGAGGAAAGAACTAAATTTTAGACGTTACTAAGTTTCAGTATGTGTCAAAGCAGGATTTGGAATCTATTGGAAGATCAAAAATAAAACACTTCCTCTAATTTTACTACTAACAGAGGTTTTAAAACAAACAATTTTTGAATATTGGGTCAATTTTTAGCAAACCAAAATCTAACATGATACAAAAAATAAGCAAATATCTTTTATTAAGGCTACAGTGGACAAATAAAATTGATTTTTTTCAATTATTGATTTATAAGTCTAAAACTTTGTGTGCTTGTATTATTGTACATTTACTAGATCTAAAAGCATAAAAAACACAAATTAGAGCAAAAACAAAGAATAATTTTTTTTCAAATTTCAAATTTAAATATTTTTTTAACAAAATTTCAAAATGTTCCAGGCGTCGCAATTTTTTTTCAAACTTTGAATTTCCACTTAATTTCCAATCATTAGGCATGATGGCACAAAACAATGCATTATATGCAATGTTTTATGAAATAGTTTATAAAAGATGGCTGAAAATAAAAACTTTCAGTTGAAAAAATCATATAAATTTTTATTTTCAGCCATCTTTTATAAATTATCACATAAAACATTACATGTAATGCATTGTTTTATGCAATCATGCCTAATGATTAGAAATTAAGTGGAAATTCAAAGTTTGAAAAAAAAATTGCGACGCCTGAAACATTTTGAAATTTTGTTAAAAAAATATTTAAATTTGAAATTTGAAAAAAAGTATTCATTGTTTTTGCACTAATTTGTGTTTTTTATGCTTTTAGATGTAGTAAATATACAAGAATACAAGCACACAAAGTTTTAGACACATAAATCAATAATTGAAAAAATCAATTTTATTTGTCCACTCTATAGAATTTAAATAGTATTTTCGTTTAATAGCGTCAAGGATTAAACTTTCATTGCGATGAAGTAAATTAATTGCTGACGTTATGACTATTTTCTAATATTGTCAACTAACTTTTTTTCTGACCAATAATCCTTTAGAAATAATTTCCCCAATACCAACATTTTAAGGTCCGACTAACAAGCATTTACCAAAGGACTAACAAATTAACACGATCTGGCAAAGGGGATTCGTACTAAATGCGGAGGCCATGAATTTAGGTCAAAAGTAGTTAGGATTATATTTTATTTTGCTGGTACGCTAAATATTTTAAACGTTCTTATAAAGTAAATGATATTTTAAGGAGTCATGTGACTGCTTCTAATTTCGAGCACTTAACATTTCTTGACCAATAACTCATTAGAATTACTTTTACTAATAACTACCTTTTATGCTCAGTTAATAACTTAACCAACTGAGTTGTTACAGAAGTATTTTTTTAAATAGTTTGCTAATTTACAATTTAAAGTTTAACAAATATGTTTTAGAAGTATTTTAGTTCAAGAAAAAATAATGATTGTTGTTTCTTTTGAGAGACAGATATTTTAGTGCTTGTGATAAAGTTAATTATATTTCTAACTGTTCTATAACTCTTTTTTGGGATCAATAATCTTTAGAATTAATTTTATCAACACTAAACTTTTCATGTAGGAGCACTATCCCCAGATTTCAATTCAATATCCTTTAAATTTGGAGCGGTGCTATGGACATGCAACTAACCTAGGTCAAGCTTAGTAACTTTGAAAATCATTAAAAAACGCAAGAAGTCGATTAACTGAATAATTATTAGAATTAGTTAGATACTATACTCTATAGAACAGTTTTTAAAAGGTAAATTTAAAGAAAAATGACAAGAAAAATGATAAGTTCTCGCTTTATAGTAAAAAAGGTTACGTATTTAAAGTAAAGAAATTAACTAACATAATCCGATGACCTCAGTTTGATAATTCTGTATTAGGCCCCTGCTCCACATTGACGTAAAGCAGAAAAATAAAGCAGAAACGTAAAATGGATTACATAACGTTCCTATGGAAAGTACCTGGATTTTCGGTTTCTGCCTTCGGTTTCGGTCGCGTTTTACGCTGATGTGGAGCAGGGCCCTTACTGAATGTGTCCATTAATGACATTTTCAGAGAGAAAGACTGCGGTTCTTGCTCTCGAGTCATCCAGCTGCTATTAAAAAAAAAACCGTATTGCTGAACATGACTCTTACTCCCCGATAAAAGATTGTTCTTTGAAGTGCTATTGACTTTTCCTATTTGGGCAGGCCGTTGTACGCCATTTTTTCGACAACGCTTGTTCAAGTTAATAGCTCTGAGAAAGATTTGGAATGACAAATGTGTCTGGATTGCAGAAGGCTTGTGTTAAAGAGCTATTTTTATAGCTTACACTTGAACTTGGTTGGTGTTAGACTACTTTAAAAAAATCATTTCATTCAAATGAAGTGACTCATACCTGATAACTGCATTTCTGTCCTTAAGTACGTTGAATTACAAACTTTTACGACAAATTTGAAGCAATTGGAGCGTTTTTGTCACATTTTTTAAAAAATGTATTCTATTTTTGCTGAAATTCTCTTTCCAAAAAAGCTACGAGTTAAAGGCTCAATATTACGCCAATTTACGTCCACACTTCGGGAAATTTTTTAAAAAAGTAATTATATTTATCTTTGATCTAATGGTGTAAAAGCACTGCGGATTTATGTTCACCACGTATAAATACATTATCTTGCTACAAGTTTTTCTCAAATTGGACTTCTCATCACGCAAAAAATGAAATGCGTCAATTTATACGTTCAAAGCGTCAGTTTCTTCATTTTACTTCTTTCTCTTTCATTCTGTTAACTGTCATATTATTTTCGATGAACTGACATATTTTCTGATGATCGTGAGTCAGGACTTACTTTAAAATACACGTCTTCGCTCGAAAATATATGCGATCTTAAATTTGTGCCCAAATCCTAACTTTGGGGGGGGGGGGGGATTATTCTGTAAAATCATGACTCGTTACTGCCATATGTAAGATAAAAATGATTTCAGTTTTTAAATACGTACTCCATATCAGCACTGACAGTCTTTTATTTCTTCGTATTTTGACATATAGACAGAGCGAAACATATTATAATCTGTATAAAGCAGTGAGTAACCGCCCCTAAGCAAGGGCTAAGGCAGAAACATGCACTATATACCGCCAACTCGGCTATTTCGATCCATGGACTGCAGTTTCGAGCTTATTATGCTCTCATCAGCATGGAATACGAAAGTAGTCGAGTTGGAGGCAAAAATCCTCTTATAAAGCAAAGAGAGCCAAAAAAAAAAAAAAAAAACCTTGTAGCCAATGTGAAATTAGAATACCAGCGAGTGACCGCACGTGGTACGCTTCAAGTTTTTTAGGCTAAATTTTTTTAGGCAAAGCTCAAGGTATAAAGCAGTGAGTCTCGAAACTGCAGTCCATGGATCGAAATAGCCGAGTTGGCGGTGTAGTGCATGTTTCTGCCTTAGCCCTTGCTTAGAGGCGGTTACTCACTGCTTTATACCTTGAGCTCTGCCTGAAAAAATTTACGAGTTGTACCGTACCACGTGCGGTCGCTCGCTGGTATTCTAATTTCACATTAGCTACCAGTTTTTTTGGCTCTCTTTGCTTTATAAGAGGATTTTTGCCTCCAACTAGACTGCTTTCGTATTCCATGCTGATGTGAGCATAATAAGCTCGAAACAGCTGTCCGTGGATCGAAATAGCCGAGTTGGCGGTGTATTGCAAATGACTAATGTTTCCAATGAAGAAAAAAAATCTTTATAGACGAGTTGATCCATATACGCGTATTTCAACGCCGTATCCGGAAGGAAGGCCCGACGGACTAGGGCCCACCCCGAAACTCGAATTGTTTTACAGTCAAACCCCGCTATAACGAACCCTCAACGGACCGACTTGAGTGATCGTTATAACCGAGGGTTCGCTATATCCGAATTTCGAAAAAATAGTTGGAATTCGGTAATATGCTATAATAATGAACATCATAATTGCATATGACTTCATTTTGTCAATGTTTTCAGTCACAAAAAAACTGTTCACAGTTTCTCTTTCTGCTTTTTGCAGTTTCTTACAACTGTTTATGTTTTTTTCATTAGCAGAAACGCCGGTGACAATAGATTTTGAGAGGAAAAATTTCTTGCAAAGTGAGAATTGGGTTTCGCAACTTTTTTAGGATCGTTATAGCCGATTTTTCAGGCTTTGTGGATCGTTATAAGCATACAGAGTTACATTACTGACACAGAGTTTTAGATCGGACCAATGAAAAGGTTCGCTATAACCGGGGGTTCGCTATATCCCGGGTTTGCTATAGAGGGGTTCGACTGTATAATGTAAAACAGATAAAAAAAGTTTTATTTTTCTTTTAACAATCCATGGATCGAAATAGCCGAGTTGGCGATGTATTGCACATATTAATCTAGTTCTCGTTTTAAAGATGATTTAATGCGGTCAGAGCGCTCTTAAGTCAAGTAAGTCCTGTCTGTTTCAAGTCTCTTAATAACTCTTGATCACTTACGGTAAAATTCTCGGAAAAGAACAAACCTATTACAACTCTTAGGGCCCTGCTCCACATCAGCGTAAAATGCGACTGAAACCGAAGGCAGAAAATGAAAATCCGGGTACTTTCCATAGGAACACTATGTTATCCATTTCACGTTTCTGCTTCATTTTTCTGCTTTACGTTAATGTGGAGCAGGGCCCAAACTGTTCATCCTGCTTCTTCAAGCATGAAGCTCCTCAAGATAAGGGACTTGCGAAAAAGAAAAAAATCGAGTGTTATTAAGGATTCAATTATTTCAAAAAGATTTATTGTTTTCATATTGTTGCAAATCCACAATAGATTTAAAAAAATAAATAAAAACTAAATAAAATAAAATTATAAAAATTAGGCGGACGTCTTACATTCAGTCTATAGTACAACTTTTTAAGCTAGCTGAGATTGCATAGAATGAGTATATATACATTATAACACTGGAAAATACTTTAATGTTCCCATCTTTTTATTTTTTATTAATTTTTAATAAATGCTACCAAATTACCTTGAAAGAGTGCGATGGTTTTTCGTGACGTCAGTGTGAACTCTATGAAAGCTCTCTAACGATCGAGAACACATATTGCATGAATTGAGCTGTTCAATAGCATGGATTATTGGTGAGCGTCACGAGAATCGTCATTTGAGTGACAACCATTACAGGGTGCCCACAACATAACTGACGGTTCAAGCACAAAATATTACTGTAATACAAATTTTTCTATGATGATAAAATAAATGTTAAATGAAAGTAACATAATTGTAAATCAATGTTTAAGTAATGGTTTCTATTCTCGCGCCTTTAACTGTAACCACAGATGGCAATCTTTTTGGAAAGGCTTCTGCAGCGGCACGCACCTACAGAGGCACTCTTTCACGGGCACATTTTATTAATTTTTTTATTCATACACTTCGCTTTTCCACCAATATGCCTTACTTCTACACTACCTGTTTCTTTAAACAATTTTAAAGTTCTTTCAATTTATATCTTTGACACATTTAAATACTTCAATTTTTTTAAAATCACAAAAATCACCAGATTAAATGTAATTCGAGAATTAAACGGCGTTTAGCATCCATCTTGTTAAAGCAAAGAATGAAACGGATTTTAATTCAAAGAATCGTCTGCACTATTGCTCATAAAATTAAACTAAATCTATTAAGTGTTGCCAACAGTGAAAAAAACATCTTGAATGTAAATTATGCACAAATAAATTTTGCCGTCAGGTATTTCTGAGCACCCTGTAAATATTTTTAGTAATAAGTCAGTTGAATTAAATATGAACGTTAATATAAGTAATTTGAAAATATTTTAATTCTCACTGATTTCGGTTCATTCCAAATACATCAATAAATGAAAAAAAAGTAAAACTGAAGAACTTAAAATAGGAAGAAAACGTCTTTTACATGAAAAAACGTAATTATCATTCAACTATGTAATAAACTTTACAGAATTTTTTTTATTATTTTATTTTTTTCATCCCCCACCAGAAATGTCTCAAAATATTTTACATAGTAAGAGCAAGTTGAATTATTGAATTAAAATATTTATGTATTTGTTAATGCAGAACATGCAATTAATGTCTTTTTCCTTTTCAGATGATATAAATCGAATGAAAGTACGCTACGTTCTGAACCCGAATGAAAATACTACCAGTGATATTTTCCATTTTAAAATTGTAGACAAAGGTTAGTACTTTTGCATTTTTCAAAACATTTTTCGATTATATTACAATAGAATAAGCATTATTATTTTTGAGAAAGAAGCAAAGTTCTGTATCTGTTCATACTTTTTTCAATACCTTTTCATAACTCATTTTTACAATGAGTTGGTAATATGTATTAAGCTCATTTACTTATTTTTTGCTTGAATGTAGTTGCATATGATAACTATAAATCAGTATCCTTACTTCTTAACTATGTATTATTTACTATTGTTTCTTTAGCATTAATGTTCGGAATAATTAAAATTAGTTTATGGTAGGTAGCTCTTTTACTATGTCTATTATTTCGTTCGTACAATTTCAGTGATTGTTTAACTTTGCTTGGAAATGTTTTAACAATAAGAAGACTTAAGTTTTTATTTTTAACGTTTCTTTAATATTTCTAAAGGTTGGTCGTATTATCAGAAATCTACAATAACTTTTTTTACACGTTATTATTTAATTTTGCTAGCCAACAGCTTGTTTAATCATGTTGCAGATGGCTTATTCTGGCAAGCATATTTAATTTTACTTGTCTCTTCGATAATACATATTTGTCAAATTAATCAAATACAAAAAATTTAAAAATTTGAATTTTATTGTGAAAAAACTAATGAAGTTTTTGGATGAGAGAGAAGAACCTTTTAAAGCGTAATTACAAAACTTTAAAATGTTCCTCTCTCATCCAAATCTTCATTAGGTTTTCACAGTAACATTCAAATGCTTCAAAATTTCGTTTTTAAGCGGAAAAGTTTCAAGGATAGAAATGTTAACAGAGCAAGTCGGCTGCTGCAATCACCATGCAACTGCATAATAAAGTTTGTTGCTCAGAAGTCTAGTTCTGCATGTTGCACAGCATTTATGAGTAAGGGGCATGCTCCACATCGACGTAAAGCAGAAAAAATAGGCAGAAGCGTAAAATGGATTCAATGGTATTCCTATGGAAAGTACCCGGATTTTCGGTTTCTGCCTTCAGTTTCGGTCGCGTTTTAAGCTGGTGTGGAGCATGGCCCTAAGGGCCCTGCTCTAAATTGACGTAAAGCAGAAAAATAAAGTAGGTACGTGAAATGGATTACATAGTGTTCCTATGGAAAGTACCCGGATTTTCGGTTTCTGCCTTCGGTTTCGGTCGCGTTTTACGCTGATGTGGAGCAGGGCCCTAAAAGAAAATGTTTAGAAATTTTAAGAGAACGGAGGGTGTAATGTAAGAGCAATTTAGCTGGAACAAATTCATCTCCATGCGTAATCATAGGCAAACCTTATTACAGTATCTTCTGAGTTCGGTTTGAAGTTAAAACGTTTAGTTTCGTAATTTTAATTTATCCTTTTCGCTACCTTGCTTCGTTTTTATTGGTAGAGCTTTTTAGAGGTATAATCTCGTTTTGAAGGGTGGGGTGCAGAAATTTTACAAGGTTTGTGTTAAGGTGGGGGGGGGGGGGGGGGTATTGATTTTCATTACTTGCCTCTTACCACGCATCCTAATTCATACATGATGACTACAAGTGATGCTATTTTCAACTCTGAAGCATTTCGGGAGTAGAGCTCCGAATTTCTTTTTTCACTATTACCATTAAAGGTCACCTAAATTTGCGTTTTTTGAACTTCAATGGTAAAAAAATTCAGAGGAAAGATCCGCAATGGGCCCCGAACCCTTTTTCTTAATAGCATCGTCTAAAAGTAGGTTTGTGAAACTTCAGTCTCAAAAAATTTCTGGAAGATAGTTTCTAACTCCGTTCCTTCTTTTAATGTCATCAAAGCTGGTCTACAATTACTTGTTTAGACCTTCAGTTTCGAAAGCTTTCCAGGAACGAGCCCTTAAACTTCTTTCCCTTAAATCATCGATATTACATAAAATTCCGCTTTAAAGAACTTTAGTTTCAAAAACTCGCCAGAAAAAAGTCCTTGACTTCCTTCTATTCCATAAAGTTTCAAAAGATGGTCAAAAATCATGTTTTTACATTTCATTACAACGTTTCCGGGTGAGAGCCCCAAGTTGTGATAGGTACGGGGGACCCTGGAGGTGTGAAATGAAATGAAATCACCTAACATGGAAGAAGGCCCTCTAAAATAGGGTTTTTTGCCCTTAATCATTAAAAAATTTCTAAAGGATAATCTCTCAAAAGAGAGGCACTCGTTCCTATTGGCCCTCCTTTATATCCACGATAGAGCGAAGGGCCCGTAATTTGCTTTTTAAAAAGCCAATAGCTATTTTTGAAAATACAGACCTGATTGTTTATTTTCCCACCATTTCAAAATTTCATAACAAATTCAAGTTCAGAAATTCATTAACCATTTATGATGTGGGAATAGATGACTCAAGTCAACCATCATATCTCTACCAGATTTTGGCGATATGCTACTGACTGACGTGATGTAGGTAGAAAACGGTACCAACAGGACAGATAAACTAGTCCTCTAGCTATAAAGTGAGTCTTGATGGTGCGAAGGCGATTTGAGCTTTTAGCATTAAAATTTTCATTTGCATATACAGTTAGATCCATCATTTTTAAAACTGAATAAATGGATTAAGTCATCATCCGGGGTACAACAGAGAGCTTCATTCTACCCCTTATATACTTAACAAAATATAGAATTCATTTGGAATGATGTACTTGGTAGAAAAGAAAGCCTGAGCAATAAAAATGCCTAGATAATATTATATTTTGTTTTTATAGCTCATCTTCAGCTCTTCTATTTTGATAACTAAGGGCCCTGCTCCACATCAGCGTAAAACGCAACCGAAAACTAAGGCAGAAACCGAAAATCCGAGTACTTCCCATAGGAACATTATTTGCTCCATTTTACGTTTCTGCTTTATTTTTCTGCTTTACGTCAATGTGGAGCAGGGCCCTAACATGGTAGCAAGGACACGCGATTAAATTTTTTAAAAATATTTTACTTTAGAAATCTGGAAACACCAACCAAACTATCTCAGAAACATGTCAAAAGACGTTTCATGTAGTCTGACAAAAATCCCACACGAATGAAATGAGAATATAAAGGATACAAAATAATTCATACTTAATGTCTCTTCGAGACGGAATGCGAACTTGAAAACTTACTCGATATTGCCTTTATTAAGGCTTTTCCAGGAAAATGAAGCGAATTTATGAAAGTACGGATTAATTAATCTATTGAGAAAATGGTACTTCTTATGTTGTATGTCATGTCTTACACAGATTGAAATCGCGAGCAAAAGTTACTGCTTTGGATGAAACTAGCTTGTAATAAAAGTCTATTCCAGTCATATTTACGACCCATTCCTTTCCATAAAGATTATGTGATCGCTTGAGACAACACTGATGATCAAAGTCATATCTGCGTCAACTCTGAGCGTAACTTGGTGTTTTCAGTGCCCACGAGCTTCTTTCGTTACTCTAGTCTAGTTGTAAATGTACACTATTCATAAATTCGGCATTTTTTGTAGCAATTGGCCATTTTTCTCGGAATTTTCTTAAGATTGGAA
Source organism: Uloborus plumipes (assembly GCA_038373865.1). NCBI lineage: Eukaryota > Metazoa > Arthropoda > Arachnida > Araneae > Uloboridae > Uloborus > Uloborus plumipes. The sequence continues at coordinate 62,545 of JAXGGA010003214.1, read as the reverse complement.
TCAGACATACTATTGAGAAAATCTGCAATTGATCTTAGCGAAAAAAGCATACATAATTTCGTGAAAATAAAACAAACATTTTTATGAATAAACTAGCTGCGTAGCCCGGCGTTGCATGGGCTGTAATGTAGTGAAGGCAGTTTGAGAAAACTACTCGCCACCAAGGCGGCTCGCCTTTAAAGAAATGAGGAAAGTTTAAACAGTTTACTCGCCGTCAAGGCGGCCCGCCTTTACAGTAGCGAGGAAAGTTTCAATTCACTACTCGCCGCCAAGGCGGCTCGCCTTTAAAGTACCAAGGAAAAGTTTAATAAACTACTCCCCGCTAAAGCGGCTCGCTAAAAAGCTTTTCTGCATCAAAGAATCAATCGAATTATTTGCACATGCTTCCTCAAAAATAAAGACGATGTCAAGTAGCGCATACTTAGCACTCTCCCTAAATAACAAATAAAATTCCTTTCCAAAAACAATTATTTCCAAACCGCTTTCTTCCTGTAAAATTAATTGCCAAATTCTAAACGAAAAGGTTCTTTTAATATTTGGATCGCAGCCAGAAAAAGTCCCTTCTAAAAACAGCAATTGCAATTTTATTTAAAAAAAAACCTTTTCAAAACGGTACCAGAGAAAAAATATGTCATTAATAATTAGAATAAAAACAATTGTTAGAACTTTGTTATAACACGTATTCAAAATGACAATGAAAAAAATAACACTCTTTCATTTTAAAAAGTTCAACTTAATTAACGTTTTAATTCAAAATCGCAACGGAAAGAAATAAATATCTTGGAATTTTAAATAGTTCAATAATTTAATTAACGTTTTAATTCAAAATGGCAACGGTAAGAAAAAATGTCTTGGAAGTTTAATCATTAATTAGGCTTAATCGCTTTAAATTTGACTACTTATTAATTAAACATTCGCTTTAAATTTGACTACTTATGGATCGCAGCCAGAAAAAGTCCCTTCTAAAAACAGCAATTGCAATTTTATTTAAAAACACATTTTCAAAGTGGTACCTGAGAAAAAATATGTCATTAATAATTAGAATAAAAACAATTGTTAGAACTTTGTTATAACACGTATTTAAAATGACAATGGAAAAAAATAACACTCTTTCATTTTAAAAAGTTCAACTTAATTAACGTTTTAATTCAAAATCGCAACGGAAAGAAATAAATATCTTGGAATTTTAAATAGTTCAATAATTTAATTAACGTTTTAATTCAAAATGGCAACGGTAAGAAAAAATGTCTTGGAAGTTTAATCATTAATTAGGCTTAATCGCTTTAAATTTGACTACTTATTAATTAAACATTCGCTTTAAATTTGACTACTTATGGATCGCAGCCAGAAAAAGTCCCTTCTAAAAACAGCAATTGCAATTTTATTTAAAAACACATTTTCAAAGTGGTACCTGAGAAAAAATATGTCATTAATAATTAGAATAAAAACAATTGTTAGAACTTTGTTATAACACGTATTTAAAATGACAATGGAAAAAAATAACACTCTTTCATTTTAAAAAGTTCAACTTAATTAACGTTTTAATTCAAAATCGCAACGGAAAGAAATAAATATCTTGGAATTTTAAATAGTTCAATAATTTAATTAACGTTTTAATTCAAAATGGCAACGGTAAGAAAAAATGTCTTGGAAGTTTAATCATTAATTAGGCTTAATCGCTTTAAATTTGACTACTTATTAATTAAACATTCGCTTTAAATTTGACTACTTATGGATCGCAGCCAGAAAAAGTCCCTTCTAAAAACAGCAATTGCAATTTTATTTAAAAACACATTTTCAAAGTGGTACCTGAGAAAAAATATGTCATTAATAATTAGAATAAAAACAATTGTTAGAACTTTGTTATAACACGTATTTAAAATGACAATGGAAAAAAATAACACTCTTTCATTTTAAAAAGTTCAACTTAATTAACGTTTTAATTCAAAATCGCAACGGAAAGAAATAAATATCTTGGAATTTTAAATAGTTCAATAATTTAATTAACGTTTTAATTCAAAATGGCAACGGTAAGAAAAAATGTCTTGGAAGTTTAATCATTTATTAGGCTTAATCGCTTTAAATTTGAATACTTATTAATTGATATCTTCGCTAATTAAAATCGTATAATCATATAGATTGAAACTAATGAAGCCTGAAAAATTACCTATCTATCGGTACCTGGTTCGACTTTCAGTTCATTGGCGTTCAGGAGAAATAAGCGTGACATAGATAGATAGAAAGATACTCAGTTTTTAATATAAGTAGATAAAAATTAAACAATTGATGAGTGAAACAACAAAAAGTGAGCAAAAAAAAAAAAAAAAAAGACCGAAAACAAGTTATTGTTTTGTGGATTGTAAATGAGTACTACATAATCTAACGTAATTTCGCATTATTAAGCTTCAATTTTTTACGTAAAAGTCAAACTCAAAAATATTAGTGTGAGATATAATGCAAAAAAAAAAAAAAAAAAGAGAGAGAACAGCATTTGACAAAAGCAGCACAATATTAAGCAGCAATATGCCGTTTTGTTTGACAAGCTTTCATAAAAATATATCCGTTTTTTAACTCTTCTGTATATAAGAAATATAGCCATGAATCTTTAATAGCAAAGGATCTTACACATTTCTGGCAACTGGATGACGAGTGTAGTATGCTAAAAAATGTCCCAGGTAGCACAAATAACCTTTAAATGTTTTATAAACGTTTTTAAGCGGTTGTTACTACGTTAAAATCCATTTTACAACTTTTAAAAAACGAAGTGTGCTGCTTGGGGTAGGAATGAATCGCACGTGATTAACAATGATAAGAAGTCAAACCGGTGTAAGCGCAGTTATAGAAGGAATCAAACGTTTGAAAATGACAAAATTATTTGATGGAATGGAAATGAATAACAAGTGATTAACTAATAATGCATATGTACGAAGGTGAAACATTGATGTATAATATTTAAAAACTCATCAGTAGTTTCATATGAATCTTCGTAGAAAGATAAGTTATCCATTACAATTTTTCTGAAAATTTCGCTAACGGTTTGCTTACTCAGTAGACCAATAACACCAAAATTAATTGATGCCTCAAATACTTTATCATTATTTATGATTGAAAAATATTTTGTTTTCATGATGTAGATCAGTGGTTCTCAACCTTTTCACAGCTACCGCCCCCTTTAGGATTGGAAATTTTTTTCAGCGCCCCCTTTGCTGACTTGCGCAAAATTGGAAGAAGGGGGGGGGGGAGGTAAAGCAGTTTTCTTGACCAGTTCAACTCTATAATTTTTCCCACACAGATAATTGAAAAATGATTATAGAATGTAAAAACTTATGCTTATTTGTTTTTCTTTATGAGATAATCTTTAGAAAAAGCGGCATTTTTCCCTCTGAAAAACTCAGAGTTCCAATCATGTGCCTAGAATGGGTTCATTAAATGAGTGAACCATTTTTAATATAAATAAAAACAACACGGTTTGATATAAAAATGCACCGTTTTAACAACATTTTTTATTTGAAAGCCATTTTGAAAAATACACTACGTTCAAACAGTTCCCTGAACTGTTATTTACTTGCAACTATGCAATACGCATCCCTTATTTATTACGTACGGATATAGGATTTTACATCGGAAGACCAATAAAAAAAAAAAAAAGCCAGACCTTCTGTTTTTCTCATCATGAGGGACAAAGACTTGAAACTATGGCCCTTGCCTATCATTCTTAAAAAAATGAAAATAAAGTTTTAACTTAAAAAATAACTGAAATAATTTGAATTTACAAATTACAAGACAAGTTCAATTCAAAGAAATTCTTTCTGAGTAATTTATTGCTTTGAAGCTTAGATAAGATAACAAAAGTTATAAGTATGCTAAGGCATCAGATTAAAGACTGCAGTGGAGCATCGGGAATATCTCCCAAAGTTCGTTTTCAAAACAAAAGGTTCAGATTCCTCCCCCGGTGAAACATTTAAAATTCACAATTTTTGTTAACGTTAACTAGGGAGAAAGAGGTCCCTCATAAAGGTTCTTCAAAATTGAAATTAGTTTGAGGCAAAGCTTAATAATGTTAGGGGTCAGAGCTTCGTCTAGTGTTCTCTGAAAAATTGAAGCATTAAAAACACATATTTAAAAAACTTTTGTTGATATTGCCGAGGTTCGGGAGTTTTCTCCAGAATTTTTTCTCACACTACATTATGAAAAATATGATTATTAGCTACCTTTAGTGCTAGGGAATGATCTAGCGACACAAAAAATCGGTCAAGTCAGGAGGCTCTCATGCAGAAGTTCAGAGAAAATTAACCTCGTAAAAACTCAATTTTACGCCCTGTTTGATCACGATTGGAGAAGAGGTGGGTAAGTCGAGATTTCACCCTGCAATTATTTTAAAAAATTACAAGGCTGTCTTTGAGAATGAAGGTTTCCATAGCTCTTCGACGGAAATGTCTAAAAACAAAATTTTAAGCTATGTATATTTATGTAAGAAAAGGGGTGTGTTTTTCTGGATCTTTTCCCTCGAAGGTTTTAAAACTGACATTTTACAGCGCAATTAAAAATGTAGTATTATTTGGCTGTCTAAGTTAGGTGAGCATTGGGGTGGGGGGGGGGGGAGGATCAGGACTCTTCCTCGTACAATTTTTAAATGGACATCAATAAAACGCATTTTTAGGCTATTTTAGGTAGTTACTCTAGGAAACAGGGGACCCTCAGCCAAAAACTTTCCTGAAATTCAAGTGCATTGGGAAATTTTTGGGCTATCCTTTATGACGTTAGAAGAAAGATCAGGGTTGGGGAGATTACGCCAGAAAATAAATTTTTAAGCTTTTCCTTGGCGGTACAATAGATGAGGGTTTCCTTCCACACCCGCCCAAAACATGTCCCTACAACAGGCCCGTCATTTAGGGGGGCAGGGGAGTCGATTGCCCCCCCCCCTGACTTTGAGAAATCAATGTATATACACATAGGTGGGCGTGGTTTTGTTTTTTTTCTATTGAAATGACATTATGTTTGCACCCTTTGCCCCCCCCCCCCTGGAAAAACTTGAAATGATGTCCCTGCCCTACAAGGACATCTCAGAATATACCCATCGCCCCCTTACCGCCCAAAATATGTCCATCGCCCCCCTGCCGCCCAAAATAGGCTCACCGCCCCTCAACATCTTTCTACCGCCCACCGGGGGGCGGTATCGCCCCCGTTGAGAACCACTGATGTAGATGAAAACAAATATTATTTAATGACAACTGAATGGTGTTGCTTTAGGCTACAAAATTTCTGGTACTGTGTTTTCAAAAATTTCCCTCATCTCGCCCAAAACGCTTAAAAATCAAAAGTTTAATATTGCGCCTAGTTAGAAATAAGGTACAGCAGGAAGCTCTATTTAACCGCTTGCCTGATTATCCCGAGTTATATCGGGCTCGTATGAGTTGCTTGTAATTATTATCCCGAGAAAACTCAGGTGAAACTAAATGATTTTACACCAATAAAAAATTAAAAATTTAACTTAAAACCTACTTATTTTGTTTGTTTCATTTCCTTGTTTTAAAAAATCAAATTAAAAAAATGTGATTGTCTTTACAATTTTTTCAAAAAAATTTATAAGGGAAGCCCACTGCAAAAAAAAAGCTGTTGTTTTACAGAAAACATTGGCAGTAGAGGTTCCAGTTTAAAACTGTAAAAGCACAGTAAAAAACTAAAACTAGCTATTTTACAGTTTATTACGGTTAAACTCGCAATTTTACAGTTTATCACTGTTATACTAGCAATTTTACAGTTTATTACTGTTTACTAGCAATTTTACAGTTTATTACGGTTAAACTTACAATTTTACAATTTATTACTGTTATACTAGCAATTTTAGTTTATTACTATTTACTAGCAATTTTAGTTTATTACTGTTAAACTAGCAATTTTACAGTTTATTACTGTTATACTAGCAATTTTACAGTTTATTACTGTTATACTAGCAATTTTACAGTTTATTACGGTTAAACTAGCAATTTTACTGTAAAATTAGCTGTATTATACTGTAGAAACAGCAGTATAATACTGGAAGCAGAGGTTCCAGTTTAAAACTGTAAAATTCACTGTAATAAACTGTGAAACTAGCAATTTCACAGATTATTACTCTAAACTAGCAACTTTACATTTTACTACTGTAAAATTAGCAGTTTTAAAGCTTATTACTGTAAAATTACTGTAAAATCAACTGTATTATACTGTAAAAACAACATCTTTTTTTTTACAGCGCGGTTCAAAAGAGATACCTTACAGTTCATCTCACAAAGCAACGCTTACAGCTAACTCCCAGGGTGGATTTCTTCAAATCCTTCTGCTACATAATTTCACACATTTGATAGTACCATTTCTCATAAATAGTTTCCGTTCCAGTTAGCAATTAGGTTGCAATAAGTGCGTGAAACTCGAAGCATAGATTTCGAAGTTTGCTTACGACATAATTTTTTCAAGCCTAATTTTTATTCTCGGCATCTCTTTTATCATTAGCACGCTTCTAAGCAATTGAAAAAATTAGAGCTGTGAACGGCTATCTTGTTACATTACGTAAATTGACATCTTTTAGTTGTTGGATGAAGCGAATTTCTGTTGTCAGAAGAAAAAAAAATTAAATGTTTGGTAAGGCTGAAGGAGAAAATATTTCATTTGGATGGAGACTAATGTTGCAAATTAATGCATAATTGGATTGCACACAATGTTTCTAGGTATTTTCCAGTCAGTTGGTTAGATTTTGCTTTTGTTACGAAACCCATTTAAGTTTCAACTCTATAAATATAGTAGAACATCCTTTATTCGAATTAACTGGTAGCTAAGACACTACGGATAAGCAAAACCACAAATGATTGAGTATTGTTCAAGGATTAAACAATCTAATTCGAGGCAAAACACACCTTATCTATATACATAAAAGACTACTTTTGAAAACGTATGTCCGGGGTAATCTTCCAAACTACTGAACCGATTTTAACCATTTTTTCACCGTAGATAGCTACAGTAACAGAGAGCAGGATAAGCTATAATTTATTTCTAAAAAGCTTAATTTAAAAAAAGTTGTATGGAAAACAGTTAATTTTATGTCATTTCCCCATTAAATGATGAAATTTTCAACCCATTGTTGCAAAAATTTGGTGCCATGCAGCAACAATATTGATTGCAATCATATTGAAAATTTTGAACCAAGGCTTCTCTGGAGTAAGTATGGAATTTATTGCCTTCTAAGGATTTTTTATATTTAGTCTGAGCCAACAATCGCTAAGGGTTAAAAAAAAAAAAATGATTTTGGCAATAGTTAGAGAATAGAAAGTGTTTATAGTCAAAAAAATTTCTAAATTAGGTACATAAGATGTTTTCACCTTACCAATGTTGTCACGAGGATAGAAACTAATAATGGGACTTATTTTACGAGCAATATTTGGAAATGGTTAATTTCAGTGCGATTGATACTGTAAATATATATTTATTTTAATATACCAAGCTTATAACATTTCCTATTTACTCAAACATTATTTGTAGCTTGCTATTTTTTTTAGCTTGCACTATTTTTTTTATAGTTTATCCGTAACATAGCCATTGTTTACAGAAGTAGCCATTATGTTTATAGATATGCACTTAAGTGTTGGGAAATTTATGAATGAGTTTCACTAAACCACCCTACACCCACAGAAACCCGGGCAGGGCCGGGTACCCGGTTAGTACTATTTATAAAATGAATATGATAAACACAAAACATAAAACTGTATACAGGAGTAATATGGCTAGATAAATGGAGGGGTTAGTTGAAATTTTTTCAAGAGAGTAGAAATCGATCTGCTGCTATGCAAGTACACTGAAAAAAAAAGCTTCTGTTTTTACAGTATACTACTGGCCGCACAGGTTCCAGCTTAAAACTGCAAAATGCACAGTAATAAACTGTAATATATGCAATTTTACAGTTTATTACTGTAAATCAGTAATTTTACAGTTCATTGAAACAATTTTGCAGTTTATTACCACAAAATTAGCTGTAAAAACAGCAGTATAATACTGGCAGCAGAGGTTCCAGTTCAAAACTAAAATCACAGTAATAAACTGTAAAACTAGCTATTTTACAGTTTATTACTGTAAAACTAGCAATTTTACAGTTTATTACTGTAAAAATAGCAATTTTACCATAAAATGAGCTGTATTTTTTTCTAAAAACAATTATATAATACTGGCAGCAGAAGTTCCAGTTTAAAACTATAAAATGCACTGTAATACTAGAGACTGAAACTAGCAGTTTTACAGTTTATAACTCTAAACTAGCAATTACAGTTTACTACTGTAAAATTAGAAATTTTACAATTTATTACTGTAAAAATAGCTGCATTATACTGTAAAAATAACAGCATAATACTGGTAGCAGAGGTTCCAGTTTAAAACTAAAATGCACGATAATAAATAAACTGTAAAATTAGCATATTTACAGTAAATTAGTGAAAAATTAGCAATTTTTAGTTTATTACTATAAAATTAGCTGTATTATAGTGCAAAAACAACACATATTTTTTATAGTGCAAGGAGTACAAGCCTCGAAGTCGGAGACCCTAAGTTTCTAGGATTCGGGAGGGGGGGGAGGGACAGGGACGTAACTAGAGGGGGGCACACGGGGCTCATGCCCCGAGGGACAGATTTTAGGGGCGCTGAACTGGATAAGTAACTGCACAATTTTCTTTTCATTATTAAAAAAAATAAATAAGTAAAAGCCAGCTCTTCCTAAAAAAAAAAAGCTCAATGCAAACAAAGGCAGAAAGTTAAAGAAATGTCTTTTAATGTGGAAATTTTTTCAGAGGGAAATTTTTTGTTCCTGGAAATTATCGCGTTAATAAAAGGTACTAATTTTCAAATTTAAATTCTGGTTTTAAATAAATAAATTTTACAGAACTTTTTCAGCCACAATATGTGATGTTTCGCAAATTATTTAATAAACAAATGCTAATTTATAAATATTTATTCAATAATTCACATTAAAAAAAATGCTCTCGTTTCTTTACTTACACAGTAAAGTTTAGGATTTCAAAGTTTCTTAAAATTTCACTGTACACTTCTTTTAATGCTGAACATTGGATAGTTTAAATGTAAAATTTAGATTTTTTTTACTTAAGAATTTTTTAAAATTAAATTCATAAAAGTATTTTTGATTTTACAAAATATTTAAGGCTTTTAAAATTTCTTTCATTTCAAGTAGTTTTCAAACGTATTAATTATAATATTCAATATGAAAAGGAAAACAGTTACTCATTCGGTATTTAGTTAATTTATGATTTTTTTTTTAACAATCGGAAGCATTTCTTTTCTTCTTTCTCTTAATTTTAAAATAAAAATTACTGAAAAACTGTAGATAAACTGAATAAAGATGGAACTATCTTTTTACACGATGTTTTTTTTAAATCTAATATACGTTGTAATATACCCTTATATGACGGTCCAGACGTTGGCGTTTCATTTTTTTTTTTTGACAAATATTTCATTTTAATAAGGAGGGGGGGGGGAGGGCGCCGACGCGAAGTCTTGCCCCTGTTCAAAAATGGCCTAGTTACGTCCCTGGGGAGGGAGCGGTTCAAATATGTTCAAAAAAGTGTGACATAATTTACGGACTACCCCATAGCATTCTGAAATCTCTGAAAAATGTTGGAACAAATTCACAACCCAAGTAGCACACTTCGTTTTTTAAAGGTTGAAAAATGGTTATTAACGTTGTAACAACGGATTAAAGACGTTTATAACACGTTTAAATGTTTTTTGTGCTACCTGGGAAATCATCGGTATTAACCCATTAATGCCTAGCATTCCTTTTTAGGGACGGTCCAAAAAAGGTCTGAATTTCCCCAAAGTGAACATTTCAACCAAATAGTAGTGTTCAATTAGTACCTTGGTATTGTTTCACTTCGTTATTAACAGATTGCAGCACATAACCATTGGAAAGTGTGTTCTGTAGCAGTTTTAATAATGAACTTTATCAAAAATGACATCGATCACAATCTCAAGAAAAAAAGCTAAGTTTTCAAAATTATTCTCAGATTCCCAGTTTATGTTAATTGCTCATTTTATTTCTTCTTATAAAATGTCTTTTTAAATATTATATCGTAGGCTGAAAAAAAAATTAGTAAAAATTGTATGTACCCTCTGGGCTCTGCCGTAACTTTTAAGGGACGATTTTTCTTTCCTTAACAAAACAATTATTTTTTACATAATGTTTTTTTTATTATTTTTCCTGTCCATTAAACACTGTTTGTAACCAGTATACAAAATATCTTTGGAAAAAAAATATCAGGCATTAATGGGTCAATATTCGTCACAAAAGTGTTCAAGTTTTGCTTTAATTTGGAGCGGAGGGTGTATAATTTTTTATTTTATACATACTACCCCCTACACTGTAAAAAATATATGTTATTTTTACAATATAATCCAGCAAATTTTACAGCAATTTTACAATGCTAAACTGTAAAATTGCTAATCTTACAGTAGTAAACTCAAATTTCCAGTTTACAGTAATAAACTGTAAAATTGCTAGTTTTACAGTAATTAACTGTAAAATAGCTAGTTTTACAGCTCATTACTGTGCTTGTACAGTTTTAAACCGGAACCTCTGCTGCCGGTATTGTACTATAAAAACAACAGCCTTTTTTTTTTTTAGCAGTGTACTATTCACTTTCCCTCGTTCACTTTCTCTTTGAGAAATCAGGTTAAAAATATGCAAAGTCAATCCATATAAAAAAAACAGAGAATATATACAGGGTGTCCACTCTAATCGTGGACCAATAGCTAATTTCTAAACCGTTAGAGATAAGCATATAGTTTATTTAGGAAAAAATCTCCAAATTATGAAAGGAATTTTGGGTCTATTCAATGTTTTTCAAAAAATCAAATTTTGAAAGAGTTACGAAATTTAAATTTTTATACAGCCCCCCAGTCCTATCAATCATACCTAGTAAAACATTCTTGACACTGTAACGTTTAAAACAAAAAAAAATCACTCTTCTACCACAAAAATTGACCGAGTTATGACGTTTTGAAAAATCAAGATTTTGCATTGTTTCATGACGTCATCGAGAGGGACCGTATGCAAAATCCTTCAAAATCTTGATTTTTCAAAACGTCATAACTCGGTCAATTTTTGTCGTAGAACAGTGATTTTTTTTAAGTTTTAAACGTTATAGTGTCAAGAATGTTTTACTAAACATGATTGATAGGACTGGGGGGCTGTATAAAAATTTATATTTCGTAACTCTTTCAAAATTTGATTTTTTGAAAAACATTGAATAGACCCAAAATTCCTTTCGTAATTTGGAGATTTTTTTCTAAATAAACTATATGCTTATCTTTAATGGTTTAGAAATTAGCTATTGGTCCACGATTGGAGTGAACACCCTGTATATGTGTGTGTACCTTATAAAAATCCACAGTTTATCTCAGATCTGGACGAAATTTGGCAGAGAGATACTTGGGCACCCGGGAAGGATCATAGGGTGGTTTTTGAGCGGGACAAAAGTACCGATCCGTTCAAATTTCGAATAAAGGACTTCAAAATGGCTCTATCTAGCAAATACTTATCGGATCTTCTCGATGTTGGTCTTATTCGAAAGAACGCAAAAAAATACCTTTTAGGAAAGTTTCTTTCTGAAGGATTTCAAAACCACTAATCGATATCTCCACCCTGAAAACAGATACGGGCGGTTTTAAATTTGGAAATAACTATCCATTTTGAACTGGATTTATCAATATCGTTTGCACGATCGAAATTAAATAGGGTAAAATGAGTTATTAATGAAAAAAAAGATGTTGCTATTTTTTTCTTGGACATAAGCAAATAAAACTCTTGCTTTTGCTTCAGGATTTTCCTGTAAAAGACGGTTAAAAAAAAAATTTTTGGCGATTGATTAATTTTTCGTATTGCGTTCTGGTAAACTATTGACTTCAATTTAATCGGGACGTATAGACACACGCGTCACTTGATATGACATTTTTCCTCAAGATAGATCCCGTGCAGAGCCGGGCCAAGTAGCTAGTATAATATAAAATTAAAACTTGAGTAATAACTATAACATTTTTAATTGGCAGAAAATTTTAACAAGTACGATGGTGAGAAAGTAACGTAACTGAACACTTTTTAATCTCTACGTCGGAAACAAAATTAATGAAGAAGCGGTTCCGCAAAGTTGAAAAAGAAGCTATTTTGGTATTAAAAATGTTTATTTAGTTAGACACGGAAGTGCTTCTTAAGTTGCAGTCGAAATCTTGTGAAGTCCAAGGTAATTTCAAGTGGAGGTCAAGGTTAATGATTAAGCAGCTCGTCGCCTAGAAAAGCTTCAAATAATTTAAAGAGAAAGATAGCAAGTTAGAGAGAGAAATAGATTGGCACATGTCGACTTTTTACTTTTTAAATACTTTTATAGTTTAGTAAAATATTACTTGTCATTTGAAAAATTAAAAGAACCTTTTTTTCACTCACAGCATTTCATTTATTATTTATTTTTTATTATAATATATATTTTTTTATTGCCTTTTGGAGAAAAAGTCTTAAATATCTCTAACATGCGCTTCTGCCGCAACTTACAAAGAATATATTAAAGCAAAGGCCAAAATACTTTATCTGCACATATTCTACTTCAAAAGGTAGTACCAAGGAAGTTTGCTCGAAATAAATCTCTCATAGCAAAAGTTACATCAGTTTCAATTTTTCTAACAGTGCCCAAAACTGTTCCATAATATATTAAAAATTAGCAAAATTTAGAAAAAAAGTCAAATATACAAGCTACATATTGGTGCATAAAGTTTTAAATGGATAAATATAGGAACACTCTTCTATCTGATTTCTAAAATGATACTAAATTTTCTTTTGATTAATATTATATTGCAATGGCTTACTTTTTTAATGCATACGTTTAATTTACGCAATTTCACCCTGGAGTACGCCACGCTACAGCAATATATATCACTTAAAATACAGGTTATTTGAGCAATCAGCCTCTATTAAATTCCCTTTATTTAGGTATGTGGGTCACTAATCAATTCCCAATAAAGAAAGACCACACAAATACGAACATGATGTCAGTATAATTAATAAGTACACATTTATTTCCAATCAATCCCGAAGTATTTGGTGCAAAGAAATTGCTTACTTCTTGTCCTGCAGTTCAAATCTTTGAAAGATAAATGGAGGGAAAAGTAATTTGCTGTTTGGTTCATGTCAAAGCTCGTTTGGGCGATAAGAGTAATGACTTTCATAACAGAAAACCGAAGCACACCTGTTTTACGCAAAGCTCGAAGAACGAAGGTTCAAGAAAGGAAATATCATTATTCATAAATACCATTAACAGGTCGTTAAATATTGTGTTAATGAAGAGCAGTCGTCCAATTTGAATAGGCAATTGCTTTTGGTTCTGCATATATTTTGCGAGAGACGTTTTAAAGAAGAAAGCGAGTAGTACTAAATAGTCGAACTTGGAAAATGTCATCCCTCCCCCATACCGTTGGTGCATCGCTTTAAATGCAACGGATTACTCTCCAGGATGATATCCCCTTTCCCCCGAGAAAAAGAAGAAGAAAAAAATAGATTATGATTTTATGAAATAAACTAACCTGAAATTTCAATTTTTCAGTTTGGGCACCCTTGTAATAGTCATACAGTCCAAAATTACATTCATTGGAAATAGAGACATTTAACTTTTTTCCCTCCTGTCATTGCATCCTTATTTTTTTGTTCTGGGAATTAAAAATAAATAAATAAGGATCTTTTCTGCGAATGAAATGACTAAATTTATTGCATCTGATTTTTACTCTTGTTTTTATGCAAATGTGCATATATATTGTAGACGTTCCAATTTTTAAGAAAAAAGTCATTTAAAAAAAAGAAACAAGAAATATTTTTAGTTACATTTGTTCTGAAAGTCTTGAAGTAAAACTAAATATCAGCTGAAATGAGAATTCTTTGATAATATTCCTTCCTCTTTTTCTCCTTTTTGCGTTGCCTTTTCTAATTCAGCAGCGGGATTCATTTATCCAAATAATGAATACATACGCTTTGAACTACTTTTTCGATTAAGTTGTTGCTGTCGAATTCCGGTGCTAATGATTAAACTTACAGTAGGAACGAAAACCTCGTACGAATAAGAAATTTAGCATGGAAGTGCAGGAATAATTAAATAAAATTACAATAAATACCGAAATTAATGGAAATCTCATAGGAGCCTTTTGAAAGTTAGCGAAAGCACCTGCCCTTTCAGTTATAATCCTGCTGTGAGACAGATGTTGAAGGCATTTTCATGGATGTTCAGCTGATTGGAGTGTAGATTGAAAAGCATAAGTTTTACAGGTCTTTTTCGGTCTTTTTTTTTTTTGTCTTTTGTTAAATCATTTTAAGACAACAATGTTATGTATTTAGTTAGTATTAATCGCATTAAATTATTCAGTTAAGGAATTATTTTCTACCTTTTGTAATCAGATAGTATTTTTACTAGCTCTAATTTTAGATACAAGTAGGCAATGGCATTTTCAAAAACTTTTGAGAAAAAGCCACACACTAGATGAAATTTTATGAGCTACTATGAGATAAATATTTCTTTATATAAATTTCTATACAATAGTGCATGCATCTCTAGTCGTATATTGTTAAGGAATAAAGTCTCTGATTAGAGGAGACAATATAACCTTAGGTCAAACTAACGAAACCGTAAAAACTAAAATCTAAAGTAAATATTAAAATCCGGCAAAAATTGAAGTAAAAGAAAAAAAAGCAATAAATATTATAAATACTTTTTAAAAAATCCTTTGTCAGCATAAATTACAAAATTATATATTATTTCTCAACTTGGTAGCATTAACTAGTATCGATTTATAAGAATCAAAATATGAAATTTTAAACGAGTTTTTATAAAAAATATTTCCAAATTGCTCTTACTTTAAATCTGAATTAAATACAACTGTAAGATAATTAAAAGAAAAATAGGTTCTTCATGTTTATATGCAGCCACCTAAGCTTCAGATAATAAATTGTAGACTTACAACTACAAGGGAGAAAAATATAAACATGTTTCTCATTCGTATGCTTCAACTGAAAAAACTACTGCAAGAGCACTTCATGTGATTAAGAAACTTTGATTTTTTTTTTGAAAAGATAGAGATTCAACTTACTAGTTTTCACCAGTAAAAACATCTCAGTTTTTGACCAAAATGTGCTGAAACGCAGAAAATCGATGTGTTTGACTTGGCGTATTTCACTTGCAACCCTTCGATATTATATAAATATTTTTATTTATTTTATTTTATATGCCAATACTGCCGGTGTGTAGGTGGTGTATTATATTACAGCCGACCCTCGATATAACCCCAATCTCCGTCCCACAGAAAAAGGTCTTTATAGCGAGTGGTCGCTATAAGTCAGGATTTAAAAAAAAAATACACAAATACATTGGCAATTTTTTAAAATATTTCAACAAAGTACTCAAAATATTTTTTTTAATTGGAATTAAAATATTTTTACGTGCAAAATGCCGTAACAAAGCTTTAAATAGATTTTAAAATAGAAAACATAGGGAAAAAATATTGCATACTTACAAATCCTGTATTTTCCGAAGAAAGAACCAGATATAGTTGCTTGTCTTTTCACACAACATAATTTTCCATTTCAGTTATAGATGATATATCGTCGCTTTGGAAGAATAACGCTGCAACTCAAAAAAGCCATTTTTCAGGAGAGCAATTTTTAACTTTTCAGAAACTGATTGCGAACTATTTTAATGAAACTAGCATTAAAAAAACCGCATTTTAATTTTTTTCTTCTGTAGCATGATTGACTCCAATGGCATTTTAACTAATAACGTCATTTTAAAAAGAGTGAAGGTAGTTTGAGTTACATCAGTGTTCTCCAAAAATTGCTCCCTAGCGGATATTTTTGACACTTTTGAGTTGTAACCTTGTTCATCATAAAGAGCGATTTTTTCTGAACAAAATGATATAAAAATGTCATTTTTCGATTTTTTTGAGTTGCAGTGTTATTCTTCCAAAGCGACGATATAGTGTCCAGTATTTTTTTCCCATGCAAAACCCATTTTAAAATCTAAATAGTCCAAACGCTTGTTACACAAAGAGCTGTCGTCACAATTTAGTTGCTATATTGGATCAGACGATAAAGAAAAGTCATTATACCGAAAGCAAATTACATATGAAATCTTATGTAACAGCATCATGCATTATACACTGCGATGCAAAAGTTTAGACAAAATGCAAATATGTGAATAAAAAGAAAACTATTCAGCGAAATGTTTTTTAATTTCTACTGCAGGTACACAATATGGTCCCAAATACGTGTCTGGAGTTCTTAAAACAATAACTGGAATCAAATTTTGGATATTACAAAAGACATTTTTTTACATTGTTGCAAAAGTTTAGACAATAGTCAGATTTTATGCAAATATCCCTTGAAATGTGATTGGTGGAGGAAATGCGAGACTGTATTATTCATTTATAAAGTACATAGATTGCTGAATAAATAATCAAAATCTCAAAAGCTCTTTAGTTCTCGTGTAAAGAAGATGAGAAAGTTTGGAAGCCGAAATTTGAAAATAAACCTACTTTATTAATTTTTTGTCTTTTAAATCGGCTCTTGTATGGTAGTACATTGTTTTTTACTTTGTGGAGAGCAAATTCAAACATGCGTATTGATCAAAAAGTCCAAGAAAAATTATATTTCTTAAGGATGAAGGAATTGGAAAAAACGGCTCAGACTGACGATTCGCCCCTTAATCCTACAAAACTTCAACTTGGGTCAAAAACAGGACGTGACAGCATAAGTAGATGAACAATTGAATCGGAATGCAGAAAAAAAACAAAGAATTGTGCCTGATCCTTTTCGGAAAGAGTGTCCCAAATTAGCCAGATTTTAATGTGAAAAGCAGCATATGTATCATCGTGACTAAAAAATGAATGGTACTTTCTTTGATAAAAATTATTAAAATTGGGATGGCCTAGATGGATTATAATTCTTTTCGCGGGACTTGAGAAATATCCAATGATCATATGCTGTGCTGCTTTTATCAATAAAATCTGGCTTATTTGGGAGACTCTGTCCGAACAGGCTCAAGCACAATTCTTTGCTTTTTTTTATGCATTCCGATTCAGTTGGTTATCTACTTATGCTGTCACGTGCTGTTTTTGACCCAAGTTGAAGTTTTGTAGGATTAAGGGGCAAATCGTCAATTCGAGCCGTTTTTCCAATTCCTTCATATTTAAGAAATATATTTTTTCTTGGTCTTTTAATAGATACGCATGTCTGAATTTGCTCTCTACAAAGTAAAAAACAACGTACTACCATACTAGAGCCGATTTACAAAAAATTAATAAAGTAGGTTCATTTTCAAATTTCGGCTTCCAAACTTTCTCATCTTCTTAACATGAGAACTATAGAGCTTTTGAGATTTTGATTATTTATTCAACAATTTCTGCACTTTATGAATGAATAATAAAGTCCCGAATTTCCTCCACCAATCACATTTCAAGGGATATTTGCATAAAATCTGACTATTGTCTAAACTTTTGCAACAATGTAAAAAAATGTCTTTTGTAATATCCAAAATTTGATTGCAGTTCTAGTTTTAAGAACTCCAGACACGTATTTGGGACCATATTGTGTACCTGCAGTAGAAATTTGAAAGCATTTCGTTGAATAGTTTTCTTTTTATTCACATATTTGCCATTTGTCTAAACTTTTGCATCGCAGTGTATATTTCGAATCTACAAATAAAACTCTACAAAATTACAGAGTGGCAAAAGGACGTACGGCTTCCAAAACCATTGGATTTTTTTCAAAAGTCATTCTGATTTTATTCGCCTCATTATTATTATTACTATTATTTTTTTTCTCAATTAAAAAGTTTTTCTAGGGTTATAAGAAATTACTTAACGCAATCTATACAAATTGTTAATGCCTGAGGAGAAAATAATGTCATAATTTTCTTTTGCAACTGTACTATTTCGCGTTTCCATTTTGTCGCTATTTCGTTCGCTTTTTCATCTGCTAACACTACCCAGAACACAATCTGAAAATTAACAAAGCAGGCCTTATATCTGTACTTTATCCAGGATATTATCCTTCCTGTTAAATGAAACATTCCTTACATTCCGGAACATTAGATACGACAGCAAAACGTAGGTTTCGTTCCCGCAATACTTGCGGTATTTGTAAAGATAAGCACTTGACAGCTTGAAACAACAGAACTTGTCAAGTTGCCCCCTTGCAGTTGATCCTAATAACACATACGCTTTTGTGTGACTTTTGCAATTTTAGCTTAGAACCGTTTGTCGTTGCGTTTTGACAGATGACTTCCGTTTGTTTTTGAAAGAAGATAGGAAATAAGGTAAAAAGTACCTGAAGAAGCTTGTCAACAGAGTTGAATCTTGGATCTGCTTTGATGATCGTGTGGATTGAGTTTGCAGCAACTGAAAATTAAATAAAAAAACGAACTTTACAGAAAGTTTTCAAAGATCAAGCTTTGATTTGTAACTAGCTCAGTCAGACAAAAATTGTAATATTTCAGGAAAGAGGAAACATTTCTAGGCGCCAGGCAGATTATTTATCACAGTTTACTTAGGTTCTTCCCCTTGTTCTGAAAAACTAGTAGGGATTTCAGTCGCCTGGGCAATCTGGCGCTCGTTTTTTAGCCTACTTTCCCGTTAAAAATAAAAGAAAGACGAAAAAAGTATTAAAAGTAGCTTAATGCATCTAAAAAACATCGCCAAGTCTAAAAAATATCGCCAAGTTAAAAAAAATATCGCCAAGTCCAAAAAATATCGCCAAGTTAAAAAAATAAAAGGGTAAAATGAATATCGAAAAATTAAAAATTTGAAAGTAGGGTATTGAGATGGGGAATTTGTGTGTCGGTCTGTCGGTCTGTCTGTCTGTCCCCCCCTAATAACTTTTGAATGAACATTCCGATTTGGACAAACTTTTTTTTGTTGGAAAGATCTCGGCGAGTACAGCTCATTCCCATATTTGATTTTTCGATTTGAACAATTTTTGGTTCAACTTTGAGCCGTTCAAACAACCTGTCCCGCGATGCTAACTTTTGAATGAACAGTCCGATTTGAACAAACCTTTTTTTTGTTCGAAAGATCTTTTCAAGGATACTTCATTCCCGTATCTACATTTTCGATTTAAACAATGTTTCGTTCAACATTGAACCGTTCAAACAAGCTGTCACCCCTAATAACTTTTGAATGAACAGTCCGATTAAAAAAAACTTTTTTTTGTTCGAAGCATCTCGGCAAGGATACTTTATTACCGTATTTAAATTTTCAATTTGAACATTTTTGGTTCAACATTGAACCGTTCAAGCAACCTTTCCCCACCTAATAACTTTTGAGTGAACCGTCCGAATGGAATAAACTTTTTTTTTTATTCGAAAGATCTCGGCGAGTACAACTTATTCCCATATTTGATTTTTCGATTTGAACATTTTTGGTTCAACATTGAACCGTTCAAGCAACCTTTCTCCGCCTAATAACTTTTGAGTGAACAATCCGAATTGAACAAACTTTTTTTTGTTCGAAATATCTTATCAAGGATACTTCATTTCCGTATCTGCTTTTCCGATTTGAGCAATTTTTCGTTCAACATTGAACCGCTCAATCAAGCTGTCACCTCTAATAACTTTTGAGTGAACAGTACGATTTAAATAAACTTTTTTTTTTTGTTCGAAGGATCTCAGCAAGGGTACTTCATTACTGTATTTAAATTTTCCATTTCAGCATTTTTTTGTTCAACATTGAGCCGTTCAAGCAACCTTTCCCCACCTAATAACTTTTGAGTGAACCGTCCGAGTGGAATAAACTTTTTTTGTTTGAAAGATCTCGGAGAGGCTTTCCCATACATTCCCATATTTCGCTTTTTGATTTGAACCATTTTTCGTTCAATATTGAACCGTTCAGAAAAAAAAATCAAGCTGTCAATCAAGCTGTCACCTCTAATAACTTTTGAGTGAACAGTACGATTTAAATAAACTTTTTTTTTTTGTTCGAAGGATCTCAGCAAGGATACTTCATTACTGTATTTAAATTTTCCATTTGAGCATTTTTTTGTTCAACATTGAGCCGTTCAAGCAACCTTTCCCCACCTAATAACTTTTGAGTGAACCGTCCGAGTGGAATAAACTTTTTTTGTTTGAAAGATCTCGGACAGGCTTTCCCATACATTCCCATATTTCGCTTTTTGATTTGAACCATTTTTCGTTCAATATTGAACCGTTCAGAAAAAAAAATAACATTAGCGTCTATGGGGAATTTAAGTTGAATGTTGATCCTGAACTTAAAGTTTCCTTCAAACTAACTTTGTAAGAAAATGGTTTTGATAAATAATGTTTGTAAAGTACTTTTCTGAGTAATCCTTCTGTGAGGACTCTGATTCCGACTCCGACTCCGCGAACATGGCGGAAATGCAGGCTCAGAAAAAAAATGACTGAACGTGCAGACGATTTTTTGTTTATTTATTCATTTGTTTTATTTTATTTAAAATAATTATTATTTTTTTTTGCAGACGATTTTTTTTTGTAACAAAAGTTTTTCATTCACGATAACATTTTATTCTTTATTTATATTTAACAACTGGCAACGGATTAAAAGTGAAATTCGAGACATTTTATTAACGGAAGAGTTTTTTTTTTCTTTCTTTGATAAAATGTGTTTTGATGCTCTTTGTACTTTTATTTATTTATTTATTTATTTTATTATTATTATTTTTTTTTCTTTGAAAACGATGGAGGATTTTTTCTACGGAGGAACTGTAACAGTTACACTCTTTAAAAGGTTCGACAAAACTTTATTTATTCGTTAATTACTTTTTACGTGTCTATTTCATCTGATGAGAGGGGTATATTTTGCTTTTCAAAATCAGCTCTAAGTGCTAAAAAGGTATGTTTGACATAATTTTCAGTCTCAGATAATCAAGAGAATAATGATCAGATGCAAGAATGCCGATGTCGATGTACGGGAAAGTAGGCTCGTTTAGTTCTTGACAGAACTTCTTGTTTTTCTTCGGAAGCTGGTATAAAGTAATTATACAAACAATGCGCACTTTATAAATAACTATATATTTAACATTCTAATCCAGTGGATCCCAACCTGGGAGCGATTTGGCTCCTCAAAGGGGTGATAAATTCTTGAGAGGTGATAGAGGGCGATGGGTTTTTGAAGAGAAAACAGTAGCAATAAAAGTAGTGAAAATCGAAATTGTAAACATGTAAGAAACCGGTTGTTCATAGTTCGGACAATTAATCACAAGTTAAGAAATAAACAAATTAACGTTCAAGAGCTTCCTCCTTGCACCTCGGATGAACCTTAGGAAGTATTTTGTTATTTACTGACAGTTTTATCAATTTTCAGATTTTCAATTTATTTTCCTTCAGATTTTATGTTTCAATGTTTTTAATTCCGCCAGATTCCAGTGTAGAAAAGAAAATAATTTCTTGAAAAATGTACTTCTGTTTTTTGAAAAGTACGTCGATGATCTTAACTAAATGTTACCCTTCAAATGCTTATCAGTTTGCTTTGTATAAAAGAAAAAAAAAGTATTTTATTTTTTAATATTTTTAGTTTAAAAGTGATCGGTTACAATTGCTTTATTGCGTACATTTTACTTCACGCAAATTAAAGTTAGGTACTTATATTTTTAATAATATAGATGTTCAATTGAGCCAAATTTGTGGTTTTTTGAGGAAGAAAGGGGAGGGGCGATAGGTATCAGTCAGCGGCTAAAAGGGCGCGATGAGCTCAAAAAGGTTAGGAAACACTGTTTTAATCATTATGAGGCTTTTTCGGATCTCATATTTCTTAAGAAAGCTGACAGAAATGTACTTTGGATGTCTTTGTACATAATTCATACACAATATTATTATTCTTATTCAAAATACATTATCGTGAAGGTTCTATCAAAGACCTTGCGGACGATTACATTTTTCAACTCTAATTTTTACAATTGCTTCTAATTATCTTCAGAACCACCACGCATTGACATTCCGATAAAAATAAATATATAATTAAAAATAATTAAAACTTAAAAATAATTTGCTTACATAACATAGTTTTAATGAAAACAGATAATTATTCAGAGAAGATACATCGGAATCGCCATATTGCAATTATATACTTAAGTCGAAATAAAAATAAAAAAAAACTATATTAGCACTAAATATTGAATGTAAATTTAAAAAATTAGAAATTAAAGTTGGAGTGACATTCCTATGAACAAAACGTGCATTACAAAGTGCTGTCACTTAGCAGTTCACTTTGCAGTTATCGAAAAAAAAAAAAAAATATTTTACTTCGGCCCAACCTATCCCAATGCTTAAGTAGACTTCTAGATACGTTAAAAAACAGTATCTTAATCATCGTGTCCGGTACGACCGTGAGAAACTACAAGAGATGTAACAAGTGCCAGGTGCAACCGTACGAATTCAGCCATAATTTCTCATCCCCTTAAATGGACTCCACCCCCTAAAGATATCTATTCTCTTTTAAGCACCAGAGAGGTGCTATCGACACTCCTTCCGAGGTTAAGTCGTTTAAGTCAAGATGTCTTGGCGTAAACGTTGTTAACCGAAAATGATTGTATAGCTTCTCAAAAAGGAGCACTTGTAATGCAGAAAATGTCAGACTGGCAAATTGTTTTCTATGAACTGGTCAAGTAACAAAATTTAATTCATTTCGTTGATTCACTTTTGTGCTTACATATCATGACAAAAGAATACTTTGTAAAAGTATACATGAACTATAAAATAATTGGATTTTATTGGATATTCATAAATTGGATTTTTAAAAATCATTGCCCATATTTTGAGACCCAATCATTCATTAACTGCCTTTTCACTACCTTCTCCATCATACTGTTTCAATCCTATTTGTTAAAGTGTCGGTCTTAAAGAGTATAAATGAGATGTTAATAAAAAAGCTTTCTTGTGAAATAAACTAGAATTTTCATTCAAATTAAATTAAAAACTTAAAGCCCTAAGCATTCCTTAAGCCTACATGACTTTCTTGTTTGCATGTTAAATAATCGTTATTTTTTAATAATTTAAATAAATGGGGTGTGTGTTCATGTATGAGCGTTAGAAAATACTTCTTACATGCATAACTTTTTGTATTTTTCCCCACAAAATTCTAAGGCATTTTCTTACACCAATAATGCCTTTCAAAAGAGGATAATTTTTTTTTGTTTCGGTTGGCGTCTGAAATTTGCTATTTCCACAAAATTTGGCATTTTAGTGCCAAGTTGGTAATCACTAAGTTAGCAAAAAATAGTTAGCAAGTTCGCCGCAAGACACTTAACCAAGTGGTCGTCAGTTTATGTTACTTTAGTTGTCAATAACTTTGTTTTGATTTGCCATAAGAGTAAAATAAGAGTAGTTTTGGAGTCTCTGATTGCAACCAAAAAGTAAGGTGGTGAACTAGATCTTATACAACTTTTTTTTTATTTTTTTTAATGCGAGGTATATACATACGTACGTACGTACGTACATACGCACACATAGAAATCACGAGAAAAACGTTACAACTTGCTCAGATGAATGCAAAAAAGATATTTTGTTGAACTATATCTGTACAACAAAGTGCACGAACGGATGTGTTGAATGAACTAGTCAAAGTTTACACAGAAGTGGCTGCAATAAAAATTTAGGCTGCAACTGAATTAACAGATTTTTGTTAATACAACACATCCTCTACTTTGTACGAGGAAGTTGAGAAAAAAATATCTTCGTTTAAACCGTAATATTTGCAGACACAGAACTAAATTTACCAAGCATCTCCAAAACATGTATGCAATTTTCATTGAACATTTCTGTCTTACTTGAACAGATTTCGTTTAAGTAATGCGCAGACTTGTAAAACTTTGCATTAAACAAAATTATTGCTTTTTCACTGTCTTTTCAAAAAAAAAAAAAAAGAAAAAGAAAAAGAAAAAAAAATGTCCCTCTCCAACCCACACACTTTAACGTGTTTTCTCTTGCATTACAGAATAATTATTCCTTGAGTTCATGGTGAGAACAAGATATAGAAAAGGAAATAACAAAACTATTTTAATGAAAAAATAGTTCAGTTACTGTCCCAATTTATGAAACACAAACGAAAATTAAAAACTTGAAATTTTTAAGTAGAATGCCCAAAAATTACGCCATTTGTGGATAAGACTTGCACCACTTTATCCTAAAAGAGCCATTTGTCTCACCTCGTATTCTCGTCAGATACGAATTTAACTTACCACTGTTTTTAAGGTTGGGATAAAAAAATATCCGTGCTCTCAATTTTACGTGAGGTCACATGTAACCCACCCTCTATCCGGTACTTATCAATGAAAACTTAAAACGAAAAAAAGAAGAGTAAAACGTGGGCTATCACAAAAAGAGGGAGTTCCTACCTGCCGCTACTAGGCGTCTTCTCACTAGGTGGGCTGACGTATATTAGCGCTTGGCAATTGGGGTAATTCGTAATTGCCCCTTACGATACCGATTGTTTTCCCTAAACGTTAAACCACAATTTTCTCGTAAATAATTGTAGCTTTTAGTGAAGGTAATTACTTTAACTAGACCTTTGCGCTGTAGAAAGGTTTAAAAAATCGCTGAATGTAACGTCATTATCTACAATGTTAATACATTTTCCAAAAATATTTTTTTATTTTTCAAACCGCAGAAGATAAACATGAAAATTTTTAAGCAACGGTATTTTAAAAACACCAACTTTATTAATTAATGTTCAATGTCTGTCAATTTTTCTTTTAAATGATACGTCACTGTCTATGACCAATCTATCTCCATTTATTTATGCACCAATACCAAAAAATGTATAAAATATTTCTATTTCATGACCTGAGGAGCTGAAAAATTTCATAATACTGCATTTCAGTCTTCAAAGCTGTCACATAAACTTATTTTGTCATTACCCCCCCCCCCTTTGCTTTTGCAGATAAGCACATTATAAGCGTTTTGGAAAAACTATACCTAGTCTACATTATTATAAAAAAAAATACGGAAAAGTCTGATCTGTAAAAATCGCGACATAAAGTTAAACACTTGCTCTGAAAACAATTTTTTTTGCTCTTAGTTCCCACGAATTTAATAAATCTTATTTTTAAAATGCACCCATAAACCTCTATTGCATAAAAAAAAGTCTCTTTACTAGATAAATTAATGTTTGAAAATAGAGAGTCGGTTGTAGTTAGTGAAGGAAAATATTTAAAAAAAACTATATTTCTTTACATCTTATTATTAGTGAACGCATTTTGTAGAATTGTATGCATTTATCCAATTTAATATTACATATTTCATGAGAATATAGTTAAATAAATGAATTAAAATTCTTTTTTTTTTTTTTCAGGAAAGAATGAGTTACCAGGCCAAAGTTTTTCTTTTAACTGGGCTTGGATTAGCTTGGAGAAAGAAAAGTACACAGTTCACGAAACTGCTGCATTTCTGTATTTGACATTGCAACGGAGAGGTTATTTAGGGGAAACATCTTTTGTGGGTGAGTTGCTTTTTTGATATTTGTTTATTTAATTAAAAAAAAGGAAGTTTTTTAGCCTCTCGTAGAACAATGAGGTGGAAATTTATAAATGTCAGGTGTTTGAACGCATTGGAGGTTATGTAAATAAATGTATTTTTACTAGCGAGATTATACTACTGTCTGTTTGCGTATTGTGCGCCTGGCAGCCACGAATGCTTCCATTTGAAAAAGGGGAGACAGGTTTAGGATGCGCACTGCCCGATGCCTTCAGTTTTTGTTCGCTTGCTACTTCCTCGTTGCATTTCCCCCCTATTTCGAGGAAGTCCGAAGAGACTTGGCGCGTGCGCAGTTTCGATGGAGGTTTCGCGAAATTTTTTTTAGATAGTAACGATTCTTATGTACTAGCGATTATATTAGCGATTCCTATACTAACTTAAGGCTATTTATTTGTAAAATGTTGCTAGGGGCATTGTATAAAGCTAATGCTACCCGGCGACGAAACTTGAGAGCAATCTGAGGATTTGTGCGACGTTTTGTTATGCAAGATGATTGTTGTCTAGATCATTTTGGCAAAATGAAGTTCCAATTCAGCGCTAATTGGTTTTGGATATGTTTTCATATAATTGGAAGGCTTTTTAGACTCAACATTTCAAGTTTTATGTGATTTTTTCCGTACTGTACATGTACTCTTGATAGACAGTCCTTTAAAGGAGGGGAACGTAATTTAAAAATAAATGTTATGAAAGTTTTGGAACACTTCTGTTTATTAGCACAACGAGGGGTGTTTTCAGAGTTAATCCCCATTTCCCAGAATCTATAGCTTTATGCCGTATTGCGAATTTTAGTACGGTAATGTAGGGTCTATTATGAACCTTCCCTGAAGAATAATATGACGTGCGGGGATTTAATTACTACTGGAGAAAATTCTTGCTGCCTAGTACTGTAATTACCACTGACTTTTTCAAATGCCAATTCATTATAAACGCCGCTGTTGCGTCAATAGTTGTTATAGTAAGTGATCCCGACATTCGGCTTTTTAATCTCAAGGAGGCTCTGGGCTTTGAACCAGAAGTAATTTGTCTTCAAAAAAACCCCAAACATTTAACTCTAGCGATTTTTGACTGTCAAAACTTAAAACATTTTGACCGTTTGAAATTGATTCGTGAAAAATTCTAAATTCTGAGAAACTAACTAGTTCCAAAAGCCTATAATAAAATTTCGAGTATCAATTTCAACAATAAATAGTTTCTGGCAAAAATACTGTACCAGTCTAAGGCAAAATATCAAGGATAGTTTAAATTCTAAATTTGCCAAATGAAACTCCGAATTTTACCGAATAATAAAATATGAACGTGCATGCATACTTATCAACATAGATAGAAAAAGACACTAGGAAACATTTCAAAATTTCATCACTATGTCTGCTTTTGGCAAATGGTCAGATAAAATTGCCGAATAAGGACACTTTTTGGGAGCTCACCTTAACCTCCAATCTCGCGCCCCTGGGTTAAAGCTGCTGATTTGCATGAAATAATTCCCGCTAGTGTTGTGGTCATGAACTAACTTTTTCCTAGAGTAAATGTGCAACGAATCATTAAAAGTTTTTGAAATTAAATATTTCAAAGTAATTAATTTATTTGGGATTTTCAAACTGCACGGTTGGGTAAAGTAAAAAAAAAAAAAAATCCTTCCGTTATCTTCTCATTTACTGACGATCCTAATGGCCTCATTTGTGATCTACGTTTCTACTACACTCGTCTTATGTATAGTCGGTTGGCGGTATGTTTAGAACTTCTTGCACGATATACGGCTGACGTCTTATATGTCATGTAATTGTACAGGAACAATTTTGCTCTCGTGTCTGCGTTTACCGATCTTTTTCAACTGTTATCATTTTCCTACTATGAGGCCTTGGCAAGGGAATGAAACCTACCGTTTTCGGCAAAATTAAAAGCAACTGAATGATAAGAAGTTGACATTACGTGCTTCAAATGTGCTCTGTTATCAAAAAATTCTTGGACATCACTGGAAGCGCAAAAACATATGTACTTCCTGATATGTATTTCCAGTAGTTGCCATGTTCTAAAAGGGAGGCAGATTTCTGATGACCTATCGTGGGAAAGGAACGTGACATCGTAAAATTATCTTCAAGAAGCAACTCTCAATATCAGATCGTGACTCATCTTGTACTAAATAGACAGTCATTAGAGACTGGACGCTGATTTTGCAAAGGAAATGTGTGACTACTGTTTTGATTACCTTCATCAACGGCAGCTTTGGGCTCTTGAACAACTATATAATGATAATCATATGACTACTTTACCAGAAAATGTGCTTTGTGGGGCGAATATTGTACCGCATTTTCTTAGACAACAGTGGTTACACAAAAATAACCTTTTCAGTCATTTTTTGAAATCCTTTTTACCTGATAAAACTGGTTATACAAAGAAAAAAAATCCCTTTTTACCATTATATTAAATGAATAATTTACTAACCTAAAGCAGATTTGTTCTGTAGTGCATAAGTATATTTTGAAATGTTTTGTTTTCTGAAGAGTGCGTTAGTTAAAATTCACTAGCCATATTGTTGAATCTCTGAAATGACTGCCATCACGAAAAGATTAACATCCTGAGTTGAAATGCTTATGATAAAAGCTAGCATATAAGATTGGTTATACAAATGCAAAGTTGTACTTAAAAGCAAAATGTCGGTTACAAAATAAGGAATACGTTCGGCGGGAATATGTTCATGAAGTATAGTAACTGAAAGTGATTAATCACTTGGAGAACAACTGCGCGGCAACACTGCAAACAATGCAAGCTGTTAAGTGCTCAACTCTTTCTAAACGGTTGTGAGGAGTATACTTCCCATAAAATTTACTGACATTTTAGTATGCATTCTTAATAATTGCATGGGATAGGTGGTTCTTTTTTGAGGTTGAAGGGAAAATACTGATTATTGAGGATATCATTTTTTAAGAAGAATAGTTACCGCCTCCTCCGAGAAGGGGGGGGGGTTAAAATGAAATTCATTTTTAATGGCCTGGATAAATTACGATTTTTAAAATAATTTTTAATTTTAAAATGTTTTAATGTGCCACTACTAGAAGAAAATCAACCTATAGAGGTAATTTTCCTCTAGTGTTCGGCACTCCTTAAAACATTAGCGTTCTCTAAAAATTAAAAATCAATACTTTTCACGAGACTTTTCTAGCTCTCTCTCTCTCTCTCTCTTTGTATCTTTGTATATATAAGGTTCTATCTATATCAGAGGCCACATTGCCTTAAGAGAATTAAAAAACATATCTTGGCTACTAGTTATTCCAGATTAAGAATATTTCAAAAACACCGTTTCACAGAATTTTCTCACAAATTCTGAGAGATAATTTGTCAGGCACTAAAAATTATGTCCTTGCTTCTGCGATGTTTCAATTTTTGTCGTTTTCTTTCTATATACATCCACAACTTTCTTTTACATCTTTTGGATCTATGAATAGGGATATGTAGTGAAACAACGTTTTTATCAATATTCAATTTTAGGTTTAAATCTGAAAAATGTGACGGCAAAACAAGGTTTAGATTTTGGTACATTATACGCACAGCAAGTCCAGTTTAATCCAGGACAATCTGAAGCCAACTGGAAACTTCCCATAATCGATGATGGAATTTATGAGAAGGAGGAACTATTCGTCATTGAACTAGAAGATCCAGTACTTGCTGTTCTAGAAAACCCCACAAGAGCAGAAATAACAATCCTTGACAAGGAAGATGGTAAGTTTTGACTTATTGAAACCTTGAAAGTATCACAAATACATTATTATACAATACTATTTTATAAATTATATTAATAAATTACCTTGTTGTTTGTTTGTTTGTTTTTTCAAGAATGAAATTCATTACCAATTAAGCTTGAATCAGGAATTTGTTAGCATTTAAATATAAACATTCCAGTATTTTTTTAGTGTATAAAAATCGACTGCGCAGTCGTTTTTCAATGTGGTATGATATTCTATTAAACCAACAAAAATAAGCAATTTTTCAGACTTGAAGATATATCTGTAAAGTATTTCATAATGCTATACATTTTTCATGCTTTCTGAATGAATAATTTTATTAAAAGTCAATACCGTGTAATTTTAGATTTAGATTCTAGACGCCAGATTAGGCATTAAATATTTTCTATTTTAAAGATATATTTCAATTTCTTCTCTCCCTTTCCCTTAACCTCTTTATAAAATCAACATTAAATATTTTTTCATTTCAATGTACCACATTTTTTCCCTTTTAACAATATTTTACGTTCATAAAAAATGCCAAGCGATTTATGTTTATCTTTTCATCTAGAATATTTAATGCGAAGTGTTTCAAAATACAACAACATTTCCAGCGAATTGAATTATTTCTTGCAGCTCAATATAGTAAACGTACTTGTATATTAATGTATTATTATTTTAAATATTATTTTATGAATGCAGTAATAAAATAATATAGTAATATTTAAAGCAAAACACATAAACAAAATATACAAAACAAAATATAGAGGATACTTCAAACAATTTACAGGTACCAGAATAAGACGCTTACTCTGCCGAGTTCTGCAAATCATGTAACCCAAGTAGCATCAACTCATCGGATTTTGCTCGACCGATCAACAAACTCCTCGTGAACTGATCCTGTAACGCACGATGACATCGTCCCGATCAGTATCCGAGCATGGTTTTCGATGAGCTACTTTTCATCGGAAAGCGATATCCTTCCGATCAACTTTCCCGATGAAAATAAGCCGAGCTATATTCCATCGGAAAACGATATCCTTCCGATCAAGTTTCCCGATGAAATTCCTCGGCACGGGACTGTTCTGCTCGTAAATTGCTCCAAATCTCATCGTATTCTCATCGGATTTTGCTGCTCGGATTCTGCTTGGTCGATGAGACATATTGGATCATCGGCCGATGAGAATTTCATCGGGTTTCGATGAATGGCCGATCATCGGCCGATGAGATGATGCTGCTAGGGAACCTGCTGAAAAACTTCTTTTACTGATAAAACTTTTCATCTCGAAGAAAATTTTTAATTTAAAAATATTAGATAGAAATTTTAAACAAGAAAGAAAGAAAAAGTCTCAGTTTCATCAATTGATTTTATGAAATTTTCAAATCATATTCAAAATTAGTAGTAACAATTATGATGCAACAATTCATTATTGCTATGTACTTTTCATCATATTTTTTAAATAACCTACCACCTCATTTTTTAGAATCATTTGTATTTATACCTGATGACATTTACGAAGTCGAGGAAGATATGGGACATTTAGAAATACCAGTCAAGCGCGGAGGCGACACTTCCAAAGAAATGATGGTTATTTGTTCGACGGCATCAGGTAATTAAAAAAATATATTAATAGAAATATAAAATATATATTTTATACTGCACCAAAAGAAGCTCATTATATATATTTTTTTAATAAAAGCAAGCAGTCCCTTGCATCAAAGATGATTGGCTCAGCATTGGGAAATATTCAGAACAGTTGGCAAATTGTTGGGTATAGGACATCAATTAGGCAATAAACTCAACTTATGAGGTTGACAATAGTTGGCAACAGCAGCATTGGTCCGACATCGTCTTTAAAATCGTATAAATAACAATAAAAATTGAAAGTGGCAGGAATTTTTGCGAACGACTGACCAATAAAATATCAACCTCAGCTTATGTGATTGGCGAAGACTGAGAACCAATATCATTTTCGGTTGGGATAATAATATAATTGGATCCTAATAGAATAAGACTTATTTTCAAAATGAAACGTTTGTTTTTTGATATGCGTATTTATTTGCTCTTTTTATTCCTTTTTCAAGCTTTCTTTAAATTATGTTATTCAAATATTATTAAATGAAAAAACCCAAACATTATTGGTATTAATATTTCTTTAAATTGCATTTTGAAAAGTAAATTTAACCCTTAAAATTTTAATGCAAGCTATTCGTATCTTTTTCACATTGCATACAATAAACTAGAAAAACTGGATTACTAAATAAATATAAATAAATAAATAAATCAAGAAATCATCATTAGCTTCTTCAAACTAAATTTAACAATAAATGCATTTAATTATTATTATTATTATTATTTTTTTTTTTGAATCAAATTTGGTGCGAAATATTGAATTTTTTTCTATACTAGACATTCAAACGTATTGAAATGCTTCGCATGCTAGGATTGAAAGTTTTATTTTGAGTAGATTAATGTAAAAAAAGTACTATAAATGTCTGAAGTTGAATTTTTTGGAATAAAAAAAAAGTAGTTAAAATGTTTATAAAACGGCAGGCGGTAAAATATTATTATATTTTTTCTAATCTATCTTTTATCATTCTAGGTTCTGCGAGAGGTACAACATCAAGAGCAGTTCTGTCGTTCTCAGACTACATTAGCAAACCCGAGGACCACACTAGCATTATTCGCTTCCTTCAGGGCGAAGATCTCAAATTTTGCAAATTGACGATTATTGACGACTCGCTGTACGAGGATGACGAAGAATTTGTAGTCAAGTTAACGACGCCAATGGGTGGCAAATTAGGAACGCACAACCAAACTATAGTCAAGATTGTGTCTGACCTTAAAGATGGTAGATATATTTTTGTCTATTATATCTTGGTTACTAAATAATTTTTTGTTGAAAATTCTGTTGGCGATATTGGTAATTTACTGGCTTCTCTAACAGCTTTAGTGTTAATATTGTCACAAAATTGTCTGCACCAAATTGAGTTTTTTTTTAACTATTATTTGTTCTACAAGTAGATTAGAGAGTTTTATATGCTGCCATTTTCAAACATTGAGATAAAAATATATAAAAATACAAAATGTTACTTAAAATTGATCTGCTGGAGATGAATAACATTGCGGAACAAAAAAGAATTAAAAAATCTTCGGCATTTATTTTGTTAATGATTTTTGTAAACACTTTCATTAGACATACACAGTATGCATTTACTCTTTTGGATTGACTCCGGTTCTTGAGATAAACAAAACACAAAATATCAATGAAAAAATTTAAACTTCCCTCCTAAAGATCGATTAATTCGTTTATTTCATTTAAATTTTGTTATTTTTTCACGTACATAGGTGTAACAATTTTACGAATTAGGTATCAGATCTTGAAAATATCAATTCGTGTCTTACTGTGAGTTTAAAAGTGCTTTTTGTCTGGAAAAACATGAGTTCTTTAGGAAAACGTTGTGTTAACCCCCACACTTGAAGATGGGGATTTTTTTTTTGGTCACAGTACGGTGAATAGATACTAAATATCCCTGTTTCATGTATTATGGAATAGTCGCTCAAAAACAACATTGTATTCGAAAGGTCTGGCCTTTGAGGGAAAATATGGAAGTAGGAAAAGCAAGCGTGATCCATGAACCACCGATAAGCCGAGAGAATAGTCTTTTTCCACCACTTCAAAGCAAGCTTGGGCTAATCAAACAGTTCATCAAAGCCCTTGATAAGACAGGTGACTGTTTTAAATATGTGCATCAAAAATTTCCAGTCCTGGTCCTGAGCATGGAAACATTAGAAGTAGGTATCTTCGATGGACTGCAAATCTATGCTCTTATAAAAGACACTGTATTTGTAATCCATATGACACAAATTGAATCTGAAGCAGAACTAAGCTTTGTTTTAGTAGTCAAACATTTTTTGATGTACCATGAAGCACCAGACTATTCAGAATTAGTTGCTAAATTGCTTCAAAATTTTCACACGTTAGGAACTACTATGAGCATTAAATTGCATTTTTTGCATAGCCATTTGGACAGACTTCCGGATAATCTGGCTGATTATAGTGAGGAACAAGGAGAACGGTTCCAACAGCACACCACAGTAATGGAAGAAAGTTACCAAGGGCGATGGGATCGCCACATGACGGCAGACTTCTATCGTACTTTGCATACATGTGATTACTTTCAAATCAATTTGGCTGAAAATATTTGACATGTTGTGACTGGTTGGTTCAACGGGCAAAAGTGCTATCATTTCGGCTTATCTAACTCTGTTTTATTTTACTTAATTTTTTCAACTTGAAATTTCTAACCAAAACCAAGCAAGCGAAGAATGCTCCCTTTTACAGCTGGGTAGATTGCTATCCCCTCTCATTATCTTTGCCTGGAAATCGTGGAATTTTTTAATGGATTGAAAATTTTAAAGCGGGTGGTGAATTTTTTAAGGCAGATCGGTAGAAGGACAGAACTATGTTTTGCCAATCAAATTGGCTGATTTCCGCCAATTGGCTGAAGAATCACATGTATGACTTTGATAAGAGATTTTCCTGAGCAATACCGTCACAGAAAAGCTTACAGAAAAAGTTTTCTGTAATTTTTGTTTTAATAATTTGATGAACATCATATGAAGTTTGTATTTTTATTTCATTCTGGTAAAGGATCTTAATAAAAATATTTTTCCAATACATTTTTAGTACTTTTATTTATGTTTTCGCATTGAAATAGCTAATAGTCTTTATCTCAAAAACTAGAGACAATTTGACAAATCTACTAATTTTCTAGTATTCAGCACACTTGTCTGATAAGGAATTGACTTTAAGTTAGAATACCGCAAAATGACTGCTCTCCAGTGTAATTGTTAACTTGGATCTTATATTAATGGGAACGACCTTCTTTAATTGTACTTGCTAATATTTTTGTGCATTTAAAAAGAGCTGACGTGCTTTTTTTCTTTCTTCATTTTTTTTTTCTCGTTTTCGATGGCATATTTCAAACTATCACTCAAATTTCCAACAGTGATACAATACGTTGGTTTTCGGTGACTGGAAAAAAAAACGGCAACTTTGGACAGTTTCTATGGATTATCAGTTTCTTTTCTTTTTTCTTTTTATTACACTACTCGACATTGAAAATGCAACACCAAGAAGGAGTGGTCAGAAATTCATGCAAATTTTACCGTAGACGCACGTCACTGAGTTATGCAAATGATATGAAATGCGCAGCTCTCCGACGCACGTGAAGTAAGATATAAGAGAATGAAGTTGAAAAGTGGGCTATGTTCATGTTGGTTTTTCTGCCAGACTAATTATCGGAGAAATTTGGTTTTTGTCTCGAAGGATACGTGTGATAGGAGGAAATGCCACGCCGTCCTCAACGAAGACACTTCCAGCATATAGACGACTTTACAAGGGGTATGGTGATCGGACTGAGAAGGGGAGGTCGGAGATGGTTGGAAAGAGGAAATGTAGCCACATTGAGGGGTGCAGGTGCAGCCAGAGTGACGTCAGACCGCTTGGATTGACGGATTCACCGACAAGCTGTGGCGGACCCGCAAGTCACTTGTACGTCGATTCTGCAGCACGTGCAAGATACCCTGGATGTTCCTGTGTCGACCAGAACCATTTCCCGTCGACTGGTTGCACATGGCCTGCAATCACGGCACCCGCTAAGAAGACTGCCATTGACCTCACAGCACAGACTTCAACGTTTGGAATGGTGCCGGACCAGAGCGACGTGGATGGCAGAATGGCAAACCGTAGTGTTCTGAGATGAATCCCGCTTCTGTTTGTCCAGCGATAGTCATCGCATACGTGTGTGGCGTCGACGTGGAGAAAGATCGAATCCGGCAGTAACTGTGGAACGCCCCACAGCGCGACAACGTGGCATAATGATTTGGGGCGCTATTGCATACAATTCCGTATCACCTCTAGTTCGTATTCGGGGC
This sequence comes from Uloborus plumipes, assembly GCA_038373865.1. Lineage (NCBI taxonomy): Eukaryota > Metazoa > Arthropoda > Arachnida > Araneae > Uloboridae > Uloborus > Uloborus plumipes. The sequence goes on along the minus strand of JAXGGA010003214.1, from coordinate 27,329 downwards.
ACTATGACGGCCCAACGATATGTAGATAATGTACTGCGGCCGGTGGCAATCCCCTACCTTCAGGGTCTGCCAAATGCAATTTTTCAACAGGATAACGTCCGGCCTCATAGTGCTCGAATCAGCCAACATGCTCTACGAGGTGTACAGATGCTTTCCTGGCCACCATACTCTCTTGACTTGTCACCAATCGAACATGTGTGGGACGTGATTGGACGCCGTTTGCAGAACCTGTCACTGCCTCGTTCAGAGGACGAACTGTGGCAAATTGTTGAAAGGGAATGGAGTGCCATCCCTCAGGACACCATCCGCAGGCTTATTGACTCCATGCCTAGACGTGTTTCTTCGTACATCGCTGTCCGCGGTGGTCCTACTTCTTACTGAGCCGACGCCGTCCTCGCTCTAAATTTTGCTTATTTATTTTGAAATAAATATCACTTATTGTTCCATGCTGTCTCTGTCTTCTTACAAAATTTCATCAATTTCTGACCACTCCTTCTTGGTGTTGCATTTTCAATGTCGAGCAGTGTATTATTTTTTTAATAATTTCTACGCGTTGTTCGGTTTTGTACTTTCACATGACAAAAAGTAACACTTTCTACTCTGAAATGGAAAGTGTTTTATTTACTAAGCAAATGTGTCTCATGTTTTTATATTATTTTCAGTGCCCTCTGTTTATTTTGGATATCCAGAAATATTCGTGGATGAAAGTGATGGGTATGCTGAAGTTTTGGTATTGAGAACTGGGACAGATCTTAGCAAATCAGCAACTGTTACAATTCAGTCAAAACCCTCTGAACCTGTTTCTGCTAAGCGTAAGCATTTTCTTCCCTTTTTTTTAAAGTAATGTCTTTAGCGCTAATGACAATTCAGCTTTAACACCAGACAGAACAGCAAAAGCCAAAATTACTAATCTTGTTGATAACAATTTCTTCTCTTGTACTGATAAAAGTTTAAGAAATTAAATTTAAAGTAAAGCTTTTGATAATAGTTGAGGATTTAAAAAAAATGTATTTGAAATTATGTTTGTTGTAAGGTATGGGGTAGCCCGATCGGCAAGGCGTCGGACTCGTGACCGGAGGGACCCGGGTTCGATCCCAGCCGATCAAAGATCCACCGTCTTGATTAAAGGTGGCTGGGGGACGTTAAAAATGTCGTGGTCACAAAGTCCTCCGAGTGAAACGATACCTCTGGGGTCAAGAGTTTGCTCTACCCTTGGTTCTGGTTCAAAAAGTACAGAGCGCTCTTCAGGGCCCTATCCCGGTTAAACCACAAGTTGTGGTAGGTACGGGGACCCTGGAGTGTGAAAAAAAACGAGCTGTATAGATTTACCTTTGTGCTTGACTTTTTAGTACTCTTCGTTTGTTTTCTATTATCTGCTTTTTGTATTACTCTTTTTTGATATTTATGTGTACTATACATGTAAAAAAACTTCTCAAACGCAAAATATTATAAGGAGGAGGGGGGGTTTAATTTATTAAATTTCAATACTTTTAAGGAATAATCGCATGTTTATTTAATTCTCCTGAAAAAATACCAGAAATCGGAAAAAGTTAGAGAAAATCAAACCAGCTCGTTACGTGGTAAGGTAACGCCTTGAGTAGTGAGGAAAGCCACAGGCTTACGCCCAATAGGTACGTGCTCGAATACTACTTAAAACTATGGATAAATGCGATATCTATGTAGGTACTTCTGGATTGGCCTGTTTATCCAAGTACTATCTAAATGTAAAGGCAGAAAATGGACTTTTTTGTGGTTACAACCAAATGTAACGAAGAGTTTTAAGGGCAGAAAATGAACTCTTTTTGGGTAACACCAAAATTACCAAATTATTTATACTTAAGTTATGACTTGCGTATTAATATTAAGTATTAAAGCATAATGAATGTATAATCATAAAAAGTGGTTTATTAATACATTAAGAATGTGCTGCAGTGCACAAAAGTCTTTATTGATCTTTTTAATAGAATTGAGTTATTCTCAGCAGGTGTTTCTTTGTAACGATCATTTGAGCGAGGGAAATATTTTTAAAAATACCTGAAAAAGTATAATTTGAATCAAATACATGCAGGCACAAAACTTTAAAAAGCGTTCTCAGTTTGAATTCGACTTCAGATACCACTTTTGTGCAAATCATGGCAGTATAGTCACATATTCAAATTAAAACAACCGTAACTACCACCTTGCAGTTCTTGGCGAGATATTTCGCCCATTTAACATGAAAATGCCTATTCACATAACGACCGATCCGACCGAACGAAATGGTTTTTCGGCCGTGACGGATGGAGGGGTGGAAAATTTCGACCATTCGCACTAGCTCCGTCCGAAAGTCACGTGACGGTATTCCTCCACTAATTACAAAGAGTGCGCACCTGGCGAGAGCCAATGAAGTCGCTACCGAACAACCTCTCTGTTTTCGGCCCCGACGACTTCCAGCATTCTAGAACGACGACGGAAGCCGATTTTTCGGCTTGTTGTCATGGCAACGGATTTCGAAAACCAGTTTCGCAGCGAAAAATTCGGTTCGGACGGGCGGATCGGTCGTTATGCCTTAACTCCGGGACTTCCCAACCGCAGGAGGGTTAACCTTTAGGAACCGGGCGGTACGCATGTGGTACCACAAGTCTTTTTTCTTTAGAGAACAGGGTTGAAATTTTCACTCGAACCCTTTGGAGCCGGGTATTTTTTCAAGGTTTCATACGTTTGGTACGACAGTTTATACCTTCTCTTTTCAATTTAAAATAAATCTGTGGTTCAACTGTCGTACTATCTGGGTCGAAAGAAATTTTTTCAAAAAAACAGCCCGGATCCAAAAAGTTAAGCACAGTATAATATTTCATTAGGGTAAGATTATACGTATATCACTTTCTTATTTAGAACTCAGCTTATATTATTGTTACAGTGGGACTCGATTACGTTGGCATTGGAAGAAATCTGGAATTTCCGCCTGGAATAACAAAACAGACAGTTCGCATTACTATTCTGGACGATTTGGGACAGCCCCATCTTGAAGGACCTGAAACGTTTGAGCTTGTTCTGCGCATGCCCACAAATGCCGTTCTAGGAACGCCAGATAAAATTACAGTTACAATAAACGATTCTGCTTCAGATCGTAAGTATTACTTTGAAATGAAATTGATGAAAACAAAACCATTTTTGTCAATTAAAGAAAAGCATTTCAAATGAAATTTCTTAACTTGAAATATTCCCATTCATTCTGTTTTTAGCAGTCATTTTGTGTATAAAGACTTTTTGTGAATTGTAATGGTAAAATACGGAACAAATCTACTTCATATTCATAGTCGACTGGAATATATTTCTATATTTGATGAGTCTATGAAAGAATTTTCTCTATTTGTGCAGTATTTGCATTTGTTTCCAGAAACATAAGGACTGGAATTGCAATTAAGTAGATGGTACTCACTTAGTGAAAACTTGAGAATAAAAGAACTTATGTTTTAACGAACAGAAAGTTTGTCAAGCAAATTAGTACAGCAACTGAATATAATAGTGCAAATATCTACTTATATTAAAAATTGAGTATCTTTCTAACTATCTTTCTAACTATCTTTCTAACTATCTTTCTTTCTAACTATCTTTCTTTCTAACTATCTTTCTTTCTAACTATCTTTCTATGTCACGCTTCTTTCTCCTGAACGCCAATGAACTGAAAGTCGAGCCAGGTACCGATAGATAGGTAATTTTTCAAGCTTCATTAGTTTCAATTCATATAATTATACGATTTTAATTAGCGAAGATATCAATTAATAAGTAGTCAAATTTAAAGCGATTAAGCCTAATAAATGATTAAATATGAAAGCCATTGTTGCATTGCAAAACGTGGGTGCCATGAAACAGTTTTAAAATGATAATGCGAATTTTGAATGAAGGCTTAACTAAATCAAACACGAAACTCATAAGCGGGCGACTTACATAGTATTTTTATCGCTAGCTACTTGTAATATTTTGAAACATTCATTTGTTGAAGAGCCATCTACTTATATTAAAAACTGAGCATCAATGTCTGCTTTTTCTCCTTTGAGCGAGCTGAACTTACTGAAACTTTCCTCACCATCTTGAAGGCGCGAAGCATCTCAATAATTCGAATGATTTTTTTTATATAGGAAAAAAGTAAAGGCGTGAAGCGCCTGTAAGCGAGCCGCCTTGGCGGGGAGTACTTTCTTGAAATTTTTTTCTCACTACTTTCAGGGCACGAGGTGCCCGTGCAACGCCGGGCCACGTGCGTGGTATGTCTTGAAATCGAATGAACATTAAATTATATCAAATAATATAAATTCAGAATGAGGTAAAAGTTAGAGAGGGGGGACGTTATGCATCAACATGCCGCAGGAAGCTAATCTAGCTGCCCTGGCAGCTAGTACTTTTGATAAATATTGAAGAAAAACACGATTGTGTGTTATCATAAAAAAAAAAAATGACTTTGCAAGTTGTATTTTTCAACCTAACTCTACTATTGAGTATTCCATTGAGTGATCACTTCTGTGATTAATTCATAAATATTATGGAAAGTGGGATGAATGCTAAAGGTTACATTGCTTAATTTAGATTTTCGAACTATATTACAGTGACACGCATTGACGGCTGACAAGCATAATGAGCAGAGAAAACCAGAACAGTAAAAATGATCATGTTTGTGTATTTAATATAAGTTGTAAAAACTTTTTTCTCAAAATAACTCTTTTATTTTCTCTTACAGTGCCCAAGTTTCAGTTTAAAGATTCTTCATACGTTATGTTCGAAAACGACAGTGCACTGACCACCCTCATCACCAGAACCGGTGATCTCACACACTCGGCTGCCGTGCGATGCTACACGCGCCAAAAATCAGCCAAGGCAGGAATAGATTATGAAGAACGGCCGAATACCGATGGCAGCCTCATTCTCTTTCGACCAGGTTTGTTTGCGTGGAATTTTAATTCTGTTACGAAAATAATGACGACGACATATAGAGATTTTGGCACGGTCACCAAAATTTGAGCTATAAGCGTTCCAGTATGGCAACATCGACAAGGCCGAAATGCATTAGCGTCTAGTCTTTGGCGGAGAACAATTTGGCGACAGTTGATAAAAATGGCCAAGATCTCAGAAATGAAAATCTTCTCGAAATAATGGCTCCAGAGAAAGAATTTTTGTCTGTGTTGAAGGGACGAAATGTTGCAAAAAGGATTTGGCTTTGTATTAGAATTAATTCTATGGAGTAGGCAGCAGAGATAACCCAATCTTTTCACTAATATGTTTATAAATGTAGTGAAGGAATAAAAAATTGAATTGAAGTTTACTTGCTCCTTTGTAATTAATATGCTTTAGCCATCAAATAAGAGAAATATGTAGAATTCATTCAAATTCATCAACATCTCAATTTACAACATACATTAAAACTAAGTTAGTTCAAGAGTTTGGTAAAATGCAACAAGTTTAAAGTCGTAAATATTTAACTGCAGTTATTTCCAAGTTCAGCGCAAACTTCTTTGAACATTTTCTTTTTTCAGAAAGCTAGGAAATACTTAATACCAGGGCAGATGAAAATTTCTGTGAACACATTTCCTGATGTTTCAAGTGATTTTATCTGTGTAATGAAATCATTTAAATATACATGTTTCGTATCAAAGCTCGAATTACTTTTTTTTTTTTTACAGATAAAATTATGTAAAAGACTCAAAAATGTATATAAATAAAAAATTGTTATCATTCACAAGTTTTCTTTTCCTATTATAAGCTGCAAGTGACATTGTTTTAGCCACATAGAGAAGCGGAATATAGAGAAACCCATTATAATTTTTCGAAAAGAAGAAAAATTAAAAAAAAAAAAAAAAGAAGGAAAAGAAATTTACTGGAAAATATTATTAGACATGTTTGCCATATACAGTCGAACCTGTTTAGCTCGAACCTGCTTTTCTCGAAAACCTTTCTATGCCGAGTTTTTTCAATTTCTCAGCTTTTACAGCATAAATTTAATGTTTTTTTTTTCATGTTTATCTCGAATGATTTTTTCCGAAAACCTCCATATCTCTAATTTTGACGACTTATATCTTTAATTTCATCTCCAGCCAGATTTATCAATGGTATAACTTGGAGACAAAAATCATCTTCTGCACAATCATTCAAAGACTATATTCGTACTTAAAGGTATGCATTAACTGGCTACAGATATCGTCATCACAATTAGTTACACGTGGACTCACAACCTGTCGTACAGTAAAATATTCAACAATATTAATGTAAAACAAGCTATTAACAGTGAACTCTCACTTATACGCCGCCTCATTTATGCGCCTTTTTCACTTATACGACGATTTTCAACGGTCCCAATACATTCCATAGCAAAATAATGATAGTATCATTCGTTTATACGTCGCTCTGAAGATAAATATTTCCCTTATGCGCCAAATTTTCCCAAAAATGTAAAATATTTAATTTATTTTCTTTAAAAATAAGAATTTTTCTTCTCTTTTCTCTGTAATTTTTCGCCTTTATTTGCACACGGAAGGCATTTTTTTCCGCACGTACTAAAGTTCAGAGACGGACAATTATCTATTATGCATCGCTTTTAAGGGAACAGTTTGTGATTAGTTGTGCTACAATTTTTGTTTTCTCTTTATCATTGTAGTTACGTTACTGCAATTGACAAACCGCAGTAAGATGTCCCTTTTCTATAGAAACATTCTTATTCATTCTCTCATTAGAGCCTATGTTGCGTTTTAGTCCTTTAAATAGGCTTGTTCACTTATACGTCTCTCTCACTTATGCTTCCTTTTCTGTTGGTCCCTTGGGCCGGCGCATAAGTGAGAGTTCACTGTATTTGACTTTGTTCCAATTGCTCATTTTTGTACATTTTATCACAACTTCTGTATCTCGAAACCTCCGTATCTCGAATTTTTCTTCCGTCCCGTGAAATTCGAGATAGACAGGTTTGACTGTATGAAATAACCATACATAAGTAAATGCATCATTCACATTTCAGAAACCAATAGATGACCGTTAACCACTGCGTTATGCTGCGAGTATGTTGCTGAATGTATTCTGAGATTTTTTTAAATCAATGCTTTGATTCTACTGTTTAATAATATACGTGCTGTTTTCACCTACAGGAGAAACTGTGAAACCTTGCCAAGTGGTTGTGAGAGACGATTCCACCTTCGAAGGGGATGAAGAATTTCGATTGGTTCTGGGATCACCAATCAGCGATTCTGCAGGGGGTGCCCACGTAGGACACAGGAATGAAACGCTCATCACAATAAAAGATGACAGCGATAGTAAGTGAATTAGTTTGAGAGTACACATAGTGCTTTGTTTCACTTCCTAACTTTTAGGAACCGGGCGGGGTACACATGTTGTATCATAAGTCTCGTCTAGTTTAGAGGACGGGGTTGAAATTTTCACTCGAACCCTTTGGAGGCGGGGATTTTTTCAAGGTTTCATACGTCTAGTACGACAGTTTATACCTTCTCTTTTCAATGGAAAAGAAATCTGTGGTTTAACTGTCGGACAACCTGGGTCGAAAGAAAATTTCTATATGAACAGCTCGGATCCAAAAGGCTAAGGCATAATGTTTTCGTTAGTCAGGAGAACTACTTTTAGTCACTGATATTGATAGAATAAGCATAAAAAAGCATGAGGCCAGAAAATACTTTCATTTTACCAACAGTTTGTTTTTTATGATTTTTTTAAAAAGTGTCCGACTTTTAAGTGAAGTGAAGTCTCAAATGATGTCGCAAGTGGAGAAACTTCGGTGTCAAGCCAGACCCACGCATCTGCCATTTTGGATCTCTAATAACCCCAGCTCCTCAACAGTAAAAAAACTTAATCTAAAATACCCATTCTCTTAGCAAAGTTCCTTGCTGAGACTGACTTGTACACTTGTGACGTTAGCAGCGAAAATGACGCTTTAAAAAAAAAAAAAAAAAGAAGAAGAAGAAGAAAATGAGTCGAAATTAAGAAAAAAAGTAATTCACCTCATGTTTTCGGCCGTACTTTTTAAAATAAAATATTTACAAAAAACGGGAAAGGTTCTATTGTAATAATGTGCACCTCATGCTACTTTAAAACCCTTGCTTAATATTTTGACTTTATGTTTGCTAATGCGAAAAACAAGATTCACAGAGATACGTCGATGTATGCTAACCCCCCCCCCCCAAAAAAAAAGCGATAGTAATGAAAATATTTGCATTTGTCCAAAACAATAAACATATTACAATAAGTTTCTGTTATTATTTTTTAAACATTCACGCCCCTCATAAAATTCTTCTACGCACCCAGGTTAAGAACAAATGCTGTAGAATGGCCCTTCTCATTTGACTTCATTTGTGTTTTGCTAAGTATTAAAATATTTGTATTGCTTTAACAGAACCAGTTATTCAGTTAGAAAAAAACAGATACAGTGTAAACGAACCTCAGAAGCCGAAGGATTCAACGACTGTCCAAATTTCCATCATCAGAACTGGAGATTTGTCCAAATTGTCCTTGGTAAGAATTCACACAAAAGATGGTTCGGCGAAGTCTGGTATTGATTACGTCCCGTATTCTAAAGGTAAAAATTTAACATTATTACTTTTAGTTACATTATTGTACATATGAATTATTTTAAAGAACAATTTTCATGCACTTCGGATTGTTCTTTACTTGGAAATAATCCTGTGCTATCATGTTACTAGTTTAATTAATTTATTTTTTACAGAGTGCACTGTGAAAACGTTTCTCTTTGAAACATGAAAAAATAATAAAATAAAAATGAATAAATAAATAAAATAAATAAAAAATAAAATATAATAATTATAAATCGATAGTCAAAAATAAGCAAATGAACAAAATAAGTTGTTTTAAAAACCTTTTAAATTTTCTTTTTTATTGTAAAGTTTTCGTTTTCTTTAAAGTAATGTTGTAAAAACATCTACTTTTTTTTTTCAGAATTGCAGTTTAGGCCTAACGTAAGTCGGCATATTGTTGAGGTAGAAATTTTATACGACAATGAAAAAGAGCACAGGGAAGCTTTTACGATACATCTGAAGCCGGATCGAAACATGGTTGCAGAAATTAAGGTATGTTATCTGTGTAAGTAAGCTATGACTTTTATTTTGTATATGGTTTTCTTATTAGTTAAGTTGATTATATGTATAGAGAGACTTGGTATCCCGAAATCTCCTAATCTGAAGATAATGCTTGGTATTTAAAAAAAGTTTTGTTGTTTCAATTCTGTGAAACTTAAAGACGAAGGGCGATAATAGTCGTTGCACATGGACATGCACACAATCCACTCTTCATTGAAGTTTCTGCAGAAAGTACGTTCGAATTTTACTTGCTGATTTCAATTTTATATGCTTTTTTTTTATATCTTTGTTCTTTGTCACATAAGTTGCAAAAAAAACAATATAAAGCTAAAAGATAAATAACTGCTGACAGAGATTAATAATATCAAAACTTAGTACAGAGGTTAATATTAGTATCACAGCTTAGTACAGAGGTTAATAATAACATCAAAGCTTAGTAGACCTGTTGAAAGATGCAATGGAGTTTACCGAATTCAGATTCACTCTAGTGCAGTCAGAACTATCTTCTGGAGGGTTTTGTTGATCAAAACTACGGCAGGGATTCAAGTAAAACACGGACGATCGCAACTCACCATTGCAATCGCAAATTCCCAAATTTGGATAAGTTGCAATCGCAATAAATGCTAATCGCACTAACGTCACTATGGGTGGAGCCAATAAGAGCTCACAAGCGGTCAGCGATCTCCTCTGATTCGCCAAGTAGGCTGTGACGTTTTATCTAGCTCGTTTTTCATAGGCAAACGTCACGATGTTTTTATCAAGAAACGTTCTAATGTAATTCATTTCCAGTAGCGATTGCAATATGCGATCGCCTGTTTTACTTGAATTCCTGCCTATCCTTACATGTTTTTAAACTAATGTATTAGGATTTTAAATAGTGTTAAAATCAAGGCCTCTGGAGGGTGTTTTTACCCCCCCCCCCCCTCTTCCACATCGCTGCGCCTTTGGAACTCCGAATTTTACCGAACGATAAAATAGGAGAAGTTAGGTATCATTAGAAAAATCTGGCATTGTTCTACTCTCAACAAACTTGCCAAATTTTTGACAAAAAATTTCAAATAGGTAAATTTTTGACATGCCAGTGACCTCTCGTGTTTTCTCATTAAGGCTCGCCTGTGCATAACATGAAAAATTTGGTCATTGACGATGTTTATTTATGTTTTATCGAGAACTTTGCGAAAATGCGTTAAATGACTTGATCCAGGAAGTAGCACACTTAGTATAATAAACGTTTTAAAATAATTGTAACCGTTTTGACAACTATTTTAAAACGTGTTTAGAACTCATTTCGGAAACAAAGTGAACTCCCGGGAAAGGGGGGACTGGGGGGGGTGTCTCAAAAAACATTCCTGAACTGCTTATCACATTATGTTGCCTGCGACAGCTGTAGATTGCACGTAGAAAACCTTAACAATTTTCCAAGCAAAATGTAAAAAATTCTAAATCTAGTTCAAGGGTTGAAAAAAAGGAAAAAAAACTTTTACGCAGACATAAATATAAATTTAAGAGTAAAAATCTGATGGTATTTATGAACCCTTTTGTGATGATAGTTAAATTTTTCATTATGATTATCCACTTTTTTTTCTTAAAAAATCTCACCCAATGGCCTTAATTCATTTTATTAGTACATTTTTTTAAATAATTTATTAACATAAATCGCATTGTATTAGTGGCTTCAATATTGATTAATGCCTTCAAAAATTGCGAGAGTCATCAAACCAGGTCTTGCCCGAAATATTAAAGCAATACATACATTTTTACAATATTCTCAGATTTTACATATTGTACTTTCAATTAATTCCATAAGTTAATTTTCCATATTGATTGAAGATTCTTCGCACCTCCTTTTCTTAAAAGACGTGCCTTTCTTATACAGCTGTTTGAGTCAGTATTCGAACAATTTTTCTTACATAAAACGTGAACTGTTTTTTATTCCTTAATTAATTAATGGTGTAATTTGTGGCTTCAGGTCTAGAAAATTATTACAGTTAATAAAAAAAAGCAATTTCTTCAATTGAGTGTCCTGAAATTGCAACTGTTGTAACAGTTCGAGAACCATCTCACAGTGCCACTTTTATTTACTTACTTTTATTTTAAAATAAATGTAAATAAAGTTAAAGTATCTTATCACGTAATTTTATATTATATAATAAGATACTTGAAGAGCCTGTAATAACTGTTTGGTTCTATTTCTTATTTATAACAAACTAAAATTCAACCATACTTCTTGTGTTTCACTGTCGATGATTAACCGCTAATTTCCTTAACGAATTTCATATTTTTTTAGGAGCCAAAAGCCATCATATATATTCAAGAACTGGACGTCGTAGCTGATGTTACCTTTCCTACAAGACCTATGGTTGTATCTCTCAGGGACTATGATGATGCTCATAAAGCATCTAAAGAACCGATATCCGGTTATCCAGTAGTCTGTATAACGGTAATTGACTTAATTTTTAATACGCTTTTATTAATTTCACATGTGGGTTTGTTTGTATGTATGTAACTCTGAATAAAATATAAAATTCTCGTTCGTAACAAATATTATAAAAGTAATATATTTAATACTATTTTTAATACTAAAGGCTAAACTATATTACATGCTGATGAATAACAAGTGTTTTAATTGTTTGCATGTAACTCTGAATAAAAGATAAAATTCCCGTTCTTTGAAAATATACAAGTACTATATTTAATACAATAATTAATACTAAAGGTTAAACTATATTACATGTTGATGTATTATAAGTGCATGTAAACTTAGGGGATATTCAATAGTTTAGAAAATCTTTTTTTTTTTCATTTAATTAACTCCAACAGCGTATTTTTTAGTTTTTTTAAACTATATTTAGGATTATTAATCGTAGCAAGGGTAAACTTTTACTGTTATAAATTCGTAATTGTTCAAAAATCTCATCAAAAAAGCAATTGAAATATTTTCAGCATTATTCCAAGATATGTATGTCTGGTAAGAAATTATATTATCCTCTATAAGACCAGTTTTTGTTCGAAGAGTAAACTTGTCAAGTACAATTTAGTGTACTGGTCAGTGCCCCATTGAATGTATGTGGGAATATTCTTTTATAACAATTAAAACTTTTTTCCAAGAAATATGTAATGTTTTAATTTTACCATTATTTTAAGAACGTATGAAACCTAGGACATCTGAGTATAAAACATAGAGTAATGCATATTTTCCCTCAACTAACCTCAGATTTTCTATGTTAATTGAGATTGCTGCTGTTAAACAAGTCTAGCATTAGCAATTAACGCCAAGCATTTGCTTGGCTAATTGAGTGAAAAATAGCGTGTAAAACATTCTAAATCGAGCATTAACTAGAGTGCCATAACTAATAAAGAAAAATGAGGAAATTTTACACCTTTTCCTACTGTAAACAATGAAAATTATTTTCTCCGTGCTTTCAATAATATTTCATAGCATTTTAGCATTAATCTAATAATTCTGTGCCTCAGAATCAGACTAACGTAAGTCCATTTTCGTCGTTTTTCAGTAGACGGCGAAAACGATTGTCGGATACATGCAAAGGATGGGACTTACGCTCTTTTCCCGCTACTAAAGTCCCTATATAGACGAGCCGACGCATCAAGATTAAAAGTTTGATAACTTTGGATCCAGCGCGTGTATGAGGGTTGTCTTTTCTGGCGAGTTATCGCTTTTTGGTAACTTTTCACCTGAATTTAACAAAGCTTGGCAATGTCCCGAAACTTTTCTCTGGTAACCCTAGCTCCGCAACAATGAAAAATGAAAGTAAAAGTCTATGAGTTGGACCCAAAGTGGTGAAACTTAAGATTCATGCGTCAGCCTGTCTATAAAGCGACTCTACCCGCTGCTAAATAATTGTGAAGGAATTTGTTTTATAACTGTTTTAATGGGTCGATGTGGAATAAGATTCCACATACAAAGCAGCAAAAAAGAGAAAATCTCCATTTTTGGACTTACGCCGTTCTGGTTCTGAGGTACAGTAATTAGCTCTGATAATTTGCTATGAATTTATACATATTTTATTCTTCAGCCATGTAACCCAAAATATCCAGATTTCTCGAAAACTGGTAACATCTGCACCAAGGAGGGAATCAACGACTCTTTGACGTTGTACAGATGGAGGGTTTCTGCACCCAGTGGGAAAGATGGCGTCACGAGTGAGTTACGAGACGTAGAATCCACAACATTTTTTGCTGACACACACCTCATCACACTTGACAGTATCTACTTTGCGGCAGGTATTTCTGTTTTTCTGAAATTCTTCTCATTGTAACGAGTCCGTATCACCTTCAACTTTCTTAAATGAGCATTCTAATCTTGAGGAAGTAGCTATAAATTTATTTACAAGTATGTACACTTATTTGCAAAAGGAGCAGGAAACAATTGCTAAACATCCAGCAATTAGGTAGCAAACAGTACACTGTACTCTCAACAGTAACTCAGCACCACGTATCTAACGTGAACAGTAATTAAGAAATTACAAAAGCAAAACAACCATTCGCCCAAGCGAATGAAAACGAGCCTCTCAGAAATCCAATCTGAGAAAAACTAACTGACTGTGTTCAAGGCCAGCTATTTATACTCGAAACGAAATCTCGACAACATTCTAGCAAAATCTGGAGTATTCTGTTCATTCATAACTTAAACAATCCATTCAAGAAACTTCTAGTAATAAAAAGAAAAACCACGCGAAAATGTCTTCATGCTTATTAAATGTAGGGCAAGTGTAAAAACTACAAAGTGTTACAGGGCCGGTATACAAGTGATAAAAGTGATATCTTCAGATACTTTTGCAACATGTCGCCAGATAAAACCAAAACTAGTGAAAATGATGCAAGGCAGGAAAAACAACAACTATTTACAAGATTTGTAACATCATGATCACATTTTGGGTTGACATTATGGTATAGTTCGGCTCAAGTAGCTTTGAGGGAGGTATTTTCTTTTTGTGGATTCCGAAGAGAGTGGAAAGTTATTGAAGCTGAGTTGAGTTGTGTTACCGTCTCAATAGTTCGGCAAGGTAACTGAAATCAAACCAGATAACACTTACGCTTTTCACTGAACTCAAAAAGAAGAAGGGAACACTCTCAAGTTTGCTTATTACTTGTTGTTTCTTAGTTTGTTTACTACTTTCTTTAAATATGAACTTTCTTTATTCAAATAAGGATTAAGTTTTCTGACATCACAGGCTTCGCGGCTTTTTGGAGTTACAGTACACCATTTTACCTCATTTAATCAAGATTCAGATTAATGATCCAATGTAACAGTAATCGTATAATAATAATTTAATTGCGAAAAAAAGGCCATTAAAGTGATGTATTTTAATACAATTAGCCTAATATAATTAGAAACATGCTCATGGAGTGTTATACTTTCAGTAATAGAGTAATTATATTAAAAAATATAGTACCAAAGTATGGGACAAGAGCTGAAAAATATTTTTTTCACTTTAGTTTACTACGTGATTCTAAAATGCCTATTTTTAATAACAGTTGTATTTTTATTTTTATAAAACTTTATTTATTAACAGGCATTTACATAATAATGTATATGCATATGTAGTAAAAATGCGTAAAAATCAAATTTCAGAGAATGCTTTATTATTAAAAACGGAATTTGATTTGAAAAAAAATCCCATCGAATTATTGTTATCAAACATTCTTGCTATTCAATTCCTTGGTTAATTTATTTTGCTTTCATGTATTCGTATTGACATGTTTTGCTAACTTCCTAAATTTTGCAGCAATAATCTCCGAATTGATCTTTTATTTTTATATATTTTTAAAAAATTGTAAAATTTGCTCATTGAAATTCACTGTATTTTAGGCAGTAGAGTGCAATGTTCTGCCAGAGCAGTCAGTAAAGACGGAGATGCAGGCCTGGAGTTAAGCAGCGTACCAGTGACTATATCCAGAGGAGAAGGGCTTTGTGCTCCAAAACTTGAAGGCTCAGTTGGAGCAGAACCTTTCACTGCAAAGATGCGCTACACTGGTAAGCTGCTTTAATTTTATAGATCACAGTAAATTTTATCTCCGAAGCCTCCCTTGCCCCTTTTATTCACCGTCGCCGTAACAATACGCAGTTGACTCCACTGACAATAAGCTTTTGATCTATAAAACCTGCCTTAGGCCCACAATTAGCTACGGAGCGCCCATTTGGGCTACCTCTGCATTAACGAACTTTTCCCGTGTCGAAAACCTTCAGCGAGTTATGGACCGGGATGCTTGTAATCCTGAGCTTTATATCCGTACGGATAAACTTATACAGGAGTTAGGCATTCCTACCTTCCACGACTATTCCAAAAATCTGGCCAAAAGATTCTTTGGAAGGATCCCAACGGTTGGAAACCCACTGCTGGACAACCTTCCGTCCTACGACCCGGCTGATCCAGCTAACCATCGCCGGCCCGTGCCTTGTTGAGATAAGAAACGCACGGCACTTTCCGCGGCTCGCCGCTGGGAGGTGCCGCTTTACAACTAGGGATTTCTCCTGGCTTAGGACTAACACCCTCCACAACTTTTGCTACTCCCTTTTTTGGACTCCTTACTTTTAAATTTTTTTTATGTATATCTGTACTAAATTTTTGATATTTTTCAAAACTTAAAAAGCTTGGTTTTTGACCTTCCGGGTTAAAAAAAAAAAAAAAACTACTTCGTACTTTTCACACTTCTTTAAGTACCCCCTTTTAACAATTTTAAGTAATTATGTTTTTCTTCATTTTTTAAATTTTTTAAATTTCTGACAAATACCAGCTCATCATTGGTTTACAAGTAAGCTCATGCTCATTTCACCCAATTACAGACCTCCGAGACCCTAGGTACTCGGAAGGTTCGCCGTATTTTAGATTGCGTTCTAGTAAACTCTGATTAAAGTTTGAAGTATTGAGATTGATAGTAATTTTCCAAGAGACTAAGTTCAAAAATTGTAATGAAGCTTTTTTGGAAGTTAAGATTTTCCAGACTTATGAGATTATTATAGCTCGTACGTTTTCCAAGCTTAAAACTTTGGAGGTTCTATCTGACGCTGCTTCTAAAGTAATATGGGTTAAGATAAGTAGACGAAAGCATAAATATCTGTAAAAAATGCACGCCATTAAAAATTTCATGAATAGCAAAAACAAATAGATTTTAACTGATATTAATTTTCAACCGATGTCCTTACTAATTTCCTTTATCAACACTAATACTTTCTTTTCAGGCCCATCTGATCCAGACCATCCAAACCTGATCAAACTGACCATCATGATACCACACTGGGATGGAATGCTGCCAGTCATCTCGACAAGAAGATTGACAAATTTTGAGTTGATACTAAGCCCCGACGGATTACGTGTTGGTACTCATAAGTGCTCCAACCTCCTGGATTACAACGAACTGCAGACCAGATATGGATTCATTACTAACACTACCAAAAATCCGAATGTCGTGGGAGAAATTGAACCTTATCAACTCAGCGCTGAAATGAGAAGTGAGCCTACTCTGAGGTATGTTTTTTATTTCCTAGTTTTATTATAAAAGGTTTTATAATTGTCCACTATACTTTTCTAAATTACTGATATTCTTATATTTGTTAGTTTTTATCTAACTCCAGACTGTCAATGTCTCCTTTGCAGACACAGGTCCTGTTTAATATTCACAGAAAGACTTCAACTTTCCAAACGTTTACATGCCGTAGATATTAATTCAAAACTACAGCATCAAAATTTTAACTATCATCCGAATGGTCGCCAAATTTTGGTGACATAGTGAACTCTCACTTATACACCGCCTCATTTATGCGCTTTTTTCACTTATACGACGATTTTCAGTGGTCCCAGCACATTCCGTAGTAAAATAATGATAATTTCATTCGTTTATGCGTCGATCTAAAGATAAATATTTCACTTATGCGCCGAATTTTTCGAAAAATATAAAAATTTTATTTATTTTCTTGAAAAATGAGCATGTTTCTTTACTTTCCTCTTTAATCCATCGCTTTTATTTATTGCTCACGGAAGGCATTTTTTCCACATGAACTAGAGCTCGGAGAGGGACAATTATCTATTATGGATCGTTTTAAAAGGACCAGTTTGTGATTAGGTATACTAGAATTTTTGTTTTCTCCTTATCATTGCAATTAGGTTTCAGTAGTTGCCAAACCGTAGTAATATGACCATTTTCTATAGAAACATTCTTATTCATGCTCTCATTAGAACTTATGTTGCATTTTAGACTTTTAAATAGGCTTGTTCACTTATACGTCTCTCTCACTTATGCGCCTTTTTCTGTTGGTCTCTTGGGCCGACGCATAAGTGAGAGTTCACTGTATAGCCAATTATGCCGCCAAATTTGGCTAGAAATTCCTAGTTATGTTTCTAAATTTGGCGAAATATATCACAAGTACTAAAGGCATGGGTCAGTGAGCAAGCAGCTTGATGGGGGTTAACTAACGGGGGTTGGTGAACGAAGCGACGAGGAGTGGAGCGAGCCATTAATTTACACCATTTGCTAAAATTATAGGTTTCTTCAGATCGGAAAAATATAACCTATATTCCTATCCACGAGAATAATTGGTGGATACTCCCCTCGTCTCCCCCCCCCTTAATTGAGTATGCTCAAAGACTGTCTCAAATAGCGTTTACTGGGGCTTCAGTTTGGAAAAATTGCTTAGGAAAAATCCGTGAACTCCATCTTTCCTCCTAACATCATCAAAAATGGTTTTCAATCACGTTTTAAGCTTTCAATTTAAAAAAAATGTTCAGAAGAAGGCTTTGGAATCTCCCTTCTTCCTAGTATCACCATAAAAATAGTTTCAAATTGCGTTTTGGAGCAATTTTAAAGAGGTTTCTGAACAGAGTTCTTAACCCATCTTTCCCTCTAACTCCATCAAAGATGATCTATAATTGCTTCTTTAGGACTTCAATTCCAAAACGTATCCGATTGAAAGTACTAAACGTCTCTTCCTCCTACATCATCGAAGATGGTCATGTAAACTTGTATTTTTCAGACGTCGGTATTTTTAAAAGCTATTACGGCTCAAGAGTCGCCAGATCGCCACATCTTTTATTGGAGATTTTCGGCAAGCGCCATTGGTTTAAAACTTTACACAAATTAAATTAATAATGATGAAGGTATAGATAGCGGAACCAAGCCACTAAGAATTACTATTTATACTCCATCATGTGGCCCATTTACGATTTCATTTGCTGAATCGACTATTTTGTTCGTATTGAATGAAGGCTACTTAACGTTAGGGTAATTTATCCAAAGTAATTTTTTAAGGAAAGTCAGTACTTACTGGAGTTAAAGTGCAAAATGAAATTTGTTTAAATTTTCCTGTTGAATAATCAATATACTTCTTTTTTTTTCACTGTGATGATACGTGTTATAATTTCGTAGACTGACTTACTGAACATTAAAAACCAATCAGTAAAAAGTGAAATTAAAGTAGCATAGTTGGAATCGTTCACACACAAAAAAAGAGAAAATGTTCCAACATAAGTCATTAATGGTGCTGTGTTATTGTTTTGGAAAGGTTTAAAGAAATTGGAATTACGTACATGAAAACGTGATAGGAAACGCGTGCTCAAAAAAAAAAAAAAAAAAAAAAAAAAGGAAAAACAATTACATAAATTTAAGCCTGGAATTTTTAGATACATGAAAATTTAAGCGTAGAGCATCTGTCAATTAAATTTCTGGAGGATTTTTTCCCTAAAAGTTTTTATGAAAATATCAGCTTTTGTATTTTCAATCCAGAATGAGAATAAATCTTACTCTCTACAGCGTTTGAAAAAGGCACCGATTCGTCACGAAGTAAATTATAAAAGTTCACATTTTGATGTTCATTTCTGCATGCTTTTGATGTTTTGAATATTATAACAAACTAGCAGTACCCGCACGGCGATGCCCGTGCAATAAATGTAAAGGAAGTTAACTAAATAAAGTTTAACTCACTCTTGAGACTTTTCTTCTTTTCGTGTGCGCGTGCGTGTGACGAACCTATTTATTTTTAGCGAAATTTTTACGTTTCAATAGAACTTTTGACGCAGCTGCAGTGCCAAGATTTTCGAAAACTCTCAACGACCACAGCAATTTTGCCCTTGAAATTTAATATAATTCACCGATTTAACCGTAATTTCACTGTAAAATTGGTCGCCAGATCTAAATTGATTAACATAGGGAACCGATTGTTGTCAGGTAGCTCAGCCACAACCATTCTTCCATGATTTTAATGTGAACATTAAAAGGCAAGAAATGTTATGTCTTTCGCGCCAATTCTTTGAAGTGATTACAATCTAACAGTGACCCTCAAATAAGCAAGATTTCACTGGCTGGGAGGTTTGGTAAATTTCTCGATTGTTGCCAAACTTTACGACGCCAAATACGAAGGGTAACTGAATAGCGGTGTTACCGAAAATGTCAGAATGGAACTATTATTGTTAAAAATTTTGTGATGGCGGCATTAAATACATGTTTTAAACATGCAATAAAATACGCTTTAGACTGCAAACAGCTACTGTTCCTTCCCAGAGCGTTTTCTTTTTCTTTGATTTGGAGAAAGAAGTGTTTCACTGGCTGGGAGGTTTGGTAAATATCCCTATTGTGGCCAAACTTTACGACGCCAAATACAAAGAGTAACTGGATAGCCATCACTAAATTTTTAAAAATAATAGTTCCATTCTGATATTTTCGGTAACACCGAATTTTGAGGAAGTCAACTGAATAAATTTAAAGGATGAATCCTAGTTTAAGGTCCGGCGATAAGTTATTAAATCTGGCAACCACAGAATTATCATTGGATGATTGGATTGTTTGGCGATTTTAAGCTAAATGATTGCAACCTTAAGCTACAGTCTGAAAAAAATCGCCAAACCCGGACCCTAAAATAGGATTTTACCCATTTAAATTCACTTCAACCCTCCCTCTGAAGTAAAATCATTATATCCTTTAGTTCAACTGCGCTTCATCTTTTAAATTCCACTTAAAATCATGTTAAAGTTCAAATCAATTCGCCAAATAAATCAAAAAGACAGAAAGTTAAGTAAGTAAGAGGAGATATTAATTTATCAAATTGAATAAATATTCAAGGCTTAAATCTACACGCTAATTTAAACCGCAAAGTAACTTCGGGGACAAAAGAGCAGCTGATCTAGAAAATGGACCTAGTGTTTCGGTACTGCGTACATAGTTAAGCCTTGAAAAATCGGCTAAATTTGATTAATTAATATCTCCTGTCGTAATTAACGGACAGAAACGTGCTAAAACTTTTCTTTTTCAGAAAAAAAACCCTTTCCAGTGATATATAATGTTATGGGGTAGGGGGAGCTTTTCCCCCCTCAGTTAGGGCGGATACACCAAAAATAAGACTAATTAATTAATTTAAAAATAACTAATTCGAAATTTAAAATTTGGCTTTCGAGGTGCATTTTATTGGGATACCATTTTGTAAAACACGAAGGAAATTTGTTTTGAAAATAATGTCATGTTTCTTACAAAAAGAAAACTGCGCAATGCTCACAATTTATTGACTTGTTTTTTGAAGCAGTGTATCTATCTACTTTTGTATTAATTCAGAACCATGAATACATTGTTCCCTCATGCAAAAAATCAAGGCATAACCATTGTTATGTAAGAGTTCAGGAAAGGTCTAAAAAGAATGGAATCACGTACAAACAACATGATTGAAAACGTGTATTCAAAATCAAAAAACAAAATGATTTTATTTCACACAGAGCATAATTTGAGTTTTTTTTAGAGTGTACGTATATTTTATTCTGAGATACACTACCCTATAAATCAAAGTTTTTATTGTATTCAGTTTTTTATGCTAATACGAGTACACGATCTTCGTGTACGAAAAATACATCGTGATGAATGTATTGCTCGCTATGTCATTGGGGAGAACGTTTTGAATTAAATAGAATTAGTTGACCCGTGCGAAGTTTCGCACTTGACGGAAGGAGTGGAAAAACTCTTTCTTTAAAGTATTTTTTTAAATAACAGCAAAATTGAGAGTTCCTTGATTATTTTTTACTGATAGCGTTAAAAAAAAATCTTCAAAATGATGTTCTTCTTTCGAAGCTTGATAAAATATTATATGGTGTACCCACAAAAAAAGCTTTGAGAAATAATTTATATAATGATGAAAAGTTGGGTAGAATTTTGCTAATGAAAGAACCAATTGAAATATTTTTCAGGGCAGATCGAAACTAATACCCTTTCCATTATAATCTCGACGCCCTACCAACTGCGCCAACGCGGCTTAGTTTTCGAATACTATTTATTAAAATTATGTGTCATAAAAAACAGAAAACTTTGACGAAAAAAAAAATTTAGACTGTGGGTCAACTTTTCGTCTGTAGTCGGCATGTTAAGCTTTAACATGAGAGGTGAATCAAGACATTTGATAAAGAATTAAGGAAGATCTGTCGTGGTAGCATAAAACGAGCTAGAGTAATAGTAGTTAACATTGTGATAAACGTGATGTTTTGATTTAAAATAAAAATGAAATTCTAGGTTTTGCTTGAGAATGAAAAACATAAGCAACATTATTTAATTGTTAATCATATATAATTGAGGTACTCATCCTATTTACCTGACTCTTTGGGACAACCTCTTTCATAGGGTATGATACAGCATTTCCTCATTAAGTTTAATTCCATTCACCTGGTAGTTTAAAACATTGCATGGAATATTTTACTTTTTCGAACAATGATTTATTGCATTTCTCAAAATGTAGGTCGCAACACACAGCTATTTCTCAAGTCAGAGTTTTGGATAACTATTACGAGCATATCGAAAATATTAAAATTGATATTTTAATAATAAGATATTGCCCAACGAAAAGGTAACTATTTTATTCATAGCAGAATTTCAAAGATTTGTCAAAATCATATCACGAATATAAAATTCATTTTTCGGATTTAATATTCTATTGGCTCAGAATTCTGTAGTTATCAAAATTTGCAACAAAGACAACCATTTTCTATTTCTGTGGAAAATATTTAAGGGCAATTATTGGGCTACTTGCATTGAACGACGAAATTATACGTACGAAGTTTGATTCGGTAACATTTTCTATCGGATTACAATAAAGAAACCGCCCCTTGCATTCATTTTAATTTCTACGTCTTAAATTCAAACTACGTTGCTCCCAATCACGAATTGCGATAGGTTTCTACTTGTTGGATTTCTTGTTTCTAAAAATAACTCCTATCGCTCGCAATCATTATTGCGAAAAATAGGGATGCACCGATTAATCGGCAATACCGATTAATCGGCCACTTTGCCGATTATTAATAATTGGCAAAATCGGGACGATTAATCGGCCGAAAAAATATTTTTCAAATATTATTCTTTAAGGTATACCTTCACTAAGAAACTATGATGAATAATTTTATTAACAGTAATAATAATCCTCACAGACGATATAAAGTATTTTTTTTAATTAATTCTCCTACTTTGAATAAATATACAAAGACAATGTTGCAACATTTTTCATGTGGCGATAGTTTTCTCCTTAGCAGTGCTTTTAGATAACCTCTAATTTTCAAACAATAAAAGTATTGAATTAAACTGCTGCAAATTATTATAAAATATGAATTAAAAATGCTCCTAAATTGGAGTGCTCACCACAGACTCCCCCTCCCCCCTTTCTTTATGTCCCAATTTTCATGTCCAATTAACATAACTAACAATGTGTTAGTAATATTATTGACAATATTATGAAAATTGGTTCTAAGAAATTTGATAAAATGTTGAAATTAGTTTATGAAAACTAGGAAACTGGAAAAAAAAATTCTCTCAGAAATAAATTACTTATTATTTCTAAACTTGGAATTGCATAAGAGAGAAAAAACACTGATAGTAAAATTGGTGGTCGAAAAACAATCATTCTTATCATTAATCGGCTCAGCCGATTAATCCGCCGATTATCAACAACCGATTAATCGGTAATCGGCCAATTTGCTTATCGGTGCATCCCTAGCGAAAAACATAATTTGCATGTAAGCCTTCAAATTTCAAACTAATGCCAGTGGTTGGATACTGGATGTTGTGTGTGCTGAATCAGGCCCGTCATTTAGGGGGGTCAGGGTCAATCCAACTCCCTGACTTTGAGAAATCAATGTATTTACATATAAGTGGGCGTGGTTTTTGGTTTTTTTGTCCGATGAAATTACATTGTGTTTGGACCCTTTGCCCCCCCCCCCCCCTTCCTGAAAAAAACTTGAAATGACGGGCCTGTGCTGGGTGCTATTTTTGTCTAGAGACAATTTAGAGAGTCAGGTATAAATGAAATTGATTCAGAGGACATGGACGCAGGAGCCCATGACAAGGGACATGCTTGCGGAGGCCTGTGGATCAGAGGAGTTGTATGCATGGAAAGGTAAAATCAAAGGAACATCAAATGCGGTCGAGTGAAAGCAATAAGCAATCGTGATTGCTCAAAAAGAAATACATCAAATGTATTTCTTTGAATTCGTTTATCCATGTTTAATTTCATTTTGTAGTTTATTGAGTGAATTGAGTTTTTACATTTTTTTTTTAAATTTCAGATTTTATCGCAATTTAGATTTGGAAGCGTGTATGTGGGAATTTACAACATTTTATGACATGTCGGAGTTGGTAAATGAATGTGGCGGTGACATCGCCACTGATGGACAGGTATTTAATAATATTATTAATAGCTCTCATTCCTTTTTCTATCATCAGTTATTAAATTTGCCTCAACATTCGTAATGAATAATGATAATTTGGATGTGCACTTCAATGTGATTTTTCAAATTTTTCTTCCATTCTTTTATTTCATTTTTTAGCTACTTTTTTACTGAAAGTCCTTATTTTGGTGACGGAAGATATATTTCCACTATCATTTTCTTCATAATTCTACGTGTTCTTTTTATTTTGTTTATCCGCTTGCGTACCGAAATACTATTTTACTACTAATTATCCTGTCAAAATAGTCTGACTCTTCAAAGTTAATAAAATATAACGTCTAACAATTTGTCGAAATAACAAAACATCCTGCCGTTTTGTTATTGCATTTTCCTATGACCTAATAGCTTTTGTTGACTTAAAAGAGATGTTTTGGCTTTATGACATTTCAAAACTGAAACAACGAATACTCCGTCGTAATGTGTAGGTAATTCATTGTTATTCTGTTGCATAATTGATGCTTAAAGTTGGAAATATAGTTCATCCATAGAAAACAGCAAAAATGAAACTATTGAGCTTAAGTTTCTTAAGAATTTGCATTTGCTGTTAATAAATTCGGCAACCCCGTGACCTAACAGCCAGAAATCACTTCTCCTTCTAACTATTACAAATGAAAGCAAACAAAATAACATATTTTGTCTTTGTTTAGGTTTTGAATTTGGTACAATCCTATGTCTCCGTTCGTGTACCACTGTACGTTTCGTACATTTTCCATTCTCCGGCAGCAACCGGTGGTTGGCAGCACAACGACCTCAACTCTCAACTGAGGCTGACATTTGTCTACGATACAGCAATTCTTTGGCAGCGCGGTATCGGTGCGCCCGAAGAGTCACTACTGCAAGGTAAGTTGGTCTATAACTTTGATTTGCACATTAAGATGATCTGTTGCGTCACTTATTTGCCATAAATAATTGCTACGTACACTGTAAAAAAGAAATGTTTTTACAGTAATAAACTAAAATTGCTAATTTTACAGTAGTAAACTATAAAACTGTTAGTTTACAGTAATAAACTGTAAAAATGCTAGTTTCACAGTTTATTACTGTGCATTTTACAGTTTTTAACTGTAACTAGGGATGCACCGATTAATCGGCCACAATCGGTCACTCTGCCGATTATTAATAATCGGCAAAATCGTGCCGATTAATCGGCCGAACAAAATATTTTTCAAAGACTACTCTTTAAAGTATACCTTCACCAAGAAACCATAATGAACAATTTTATTAACAATAATAATAATTCTCACGGTTGATATAAAGTTTTTTTTAATTAATTCTCCTACTTTGAATAAGACAATGTGTCAACATGTTTTATGTGGCGATAGTTTTCTCCTTAGCACAGTGCTTTTAGATAACCTCTCATTTTCAAGGGATAACAGTATTGAATTAAATTGCTACTTAATTATAAAAAACATGAATTAAAAGTACACCTAAATTAGAGTGCTCACCACAGACTCCCCTCCCCCTTTTTTTTTGAATTTTTAAGCTCAATTAACCTAACTAACAATGTGTTCATAATATTATTGACAATAACACCAAAATTGGTTCTAAGAAATTTGATAAAATATTGAAATTATTTTGTGATAACTAGGAAAATGGAAAAACAATCTTTCATCAGAAATAAATTACTATTTTTAACTTGAAGTTGTATAAGAGAAAAAAAACAGTGATGGTAAAATTGGTAATAGATAAACAATCATCCTTATCACTAATCGTCTCAGCCGATTAATCGGTAATCGGTAATCGGCCAATTTGCTTACCGGTGCATCCCTAACTGTAACCTCTGCTGCTAGTATTATACTGTTGTTTTTACAGTATAATACAGCTAAATTTATGGTAATATTGCTAGTTTTACAGTAATAAACTGTAAAATTGTTAGTTTTACAGTGATAAACTGCAGTGTACAATCACTGATGCTGTATGATTTTCAAGTTTCTCACTATATTTTTTAGGTCATCTCTACCCTACTCGGATGACAATCGGACAAGATGGGAAGTTGCTGGTTAATTTTCGAACCGAGCCAAGATTTAAAGGACAATTCGTGCTTAGTCATCCAGGTATAAACGAAAAAATTCGTTGATGATTTGTTGACGTGTATGTTCAAGATGACCTGCACATCACGGGCCCCATAGAGTTTTCTTGGATTAGCGCATGCCTAAAAATAGTTTTAGGTCAAATTCAATGTTATGTTTGTAGTCAATTTAACCACTTTGTTCCTGTTCGGAAATAACTCGTTGCGAATACTTTTCAATTAGAACTAATTTTTAACTCAATAATGCCTGACACTTTTTTCCAAAGATATTTTGTATACTGGTTACAATCGCTGTTTAATGGACAGGAAAAATAATTAAAAAAAATAATATGTAAAAAATAATTGTTTTATTAAGGAAAGAAAAATCGTCCCTCAAAAGTTACGATAAACCCCAGAGGGTACATACTTGTTTTACTCAAATTTTTTTCTGCCCACGATATAATATTTAAAAAGACATTTTATAAGAAGAAATAAAATCATCAATTAACATAAACTGAGAAGCTGGGAATAACTTTGAAAACTTAGCTTTTTTTCTTGAGATTGTGAACGATGTAATTCTTGATAAAGGTCATATTAAAACTGCTACAGAACACACTTTACAATAGTTATGTGCTGCAATCTGTTCATAACGAATTGAAAGAATACCAAGGCACTCATTGAACACTATTATTTGGTTGAAATGTTCATTTTGGGGAAATTCAGACCCTTTTTTGTGACCGTCCTTTTAAAAGGACGCTAGGCATTAATGGGTTAAAAATGCGTAGATAAGCTGTCAGGAACAATTTTAATAAAATAGTTCTTTAAACTAAAAAGCTCTTTTTAATTTAAAAAGCTTTCCTTTAAAAGAATTTTCATTAATGTTATGTTTCTCATGACGGTATTTCTTACTTGTTTTTGTACATTTTCTCGATTCTATTGCAGATTCAGGACATGTGTCCATGGTTATGACTCCAGAACACCCAGATCTCACGTTTACCTTAGAATTGATTCGCACCGAACCTACATTTGCTCAACCCGAACAAGAATGGCAGTTCGTGTCTGATTATGCGGTAAGTGTATGGCAGAAATAAACAGTTTGCTACTGAATTTTATGACTCAGGATGCATTTCTCCTACGTAGGTTCTTGCACAAAGATAATTTATGCTTTAAATGTTTTGCTCCTCCAAGACTGGCAGTTGTACTGGGACCTTTCGACCAAAGGTCGCTGGACCTATGACATATTCAAGACGGCATCCTTGTCCAGACTCCATAGTTCTCCCATAAGCCAGTTAATCACCAACCACGGGCTCACTCATTCCTACTTCTATAAACGAACTCTCCTTAGCTCTCCTAACTGCATTTGTGGCGAATTAGGGGATTTTGAACACTTCGTCTTCCGCTGCAGGTTTACGTCGGCGTTTCATTTAGTGCTTTCTAACAATCTAAGAGCACAATGGAAAAGTTTTCTTTTAGTCGACAAGAAGGCCTACAAAAACGCTTTATCCCTAATTGACTTTCTTTTCAAAAACAAGCAGCTTTTTTTTTTTCCGAAATTTACCC